>JAODLM010000378.1:0-173319 GCA_036937905.1 Salvia rosmarinus
TGCTACCTTTCGGACATGGCGTTCCTTTATCTAAAACGCGATCGCCCTAAGGCGCAAAGGAGATAGAGGAAATGAGGCAAGTTCATTCTGCTTCCGCGTGGGAAGTCTCATGTCATAATACTATGTCTTGAGACCGATATACGCTATCACGGTGGGCATAGTAGGTAGAATATCGATCTAACCACTGGACAAGCTCATTGGCTATGATAAAGCGTATACTGAGTACCCAAAAGGACTCAGATTATAGCTAGTTTACCATGCGAGATAGTCTAATGCCTTTGGGTTATCTGAGACTCGGATTTCCAAAGGTGGCCGTGATGAGAAAAAGTCGACCTCGGGCTATGTGTTTACCTTGGGAGGTGGGCCGTATCTGGCGGAGTGCAAAGCGGCGATGCATTGCGGACTCTACCATGGAAGCGAATATGTGGCAGCCGGAGGCTTCTAAGGAGGCGTATGGTTCAAGAACTACCTCATGGATCTAGGTGTGGTTCTGGTTTGCCCAAGAGTATCATAGTTTCTTGTGATAACTTTCGGAGTGCATTAGCAAACTCAAGGAACCACGGACCCCTAAAGCGACAAAACACATAGAGAAAGTACCATGTCATCACGAAATCGTTAGGCGGTGGTGTCGTGCTTGATTGAAAAGATTGATCTGACGGAAAATCTAGCGGATCCATTCACGAAGAGCACGCCGCAAAAGTACGATGGACCGTTAGAGGACTTGGATTGCGCTTAATGGCACCCACTTAGAAATGAAACTTTTGTATAAGTGGGAGAAGCAAAGTGATGGTTGTTTGTAATAGCTAGTAGAGACACATTGTATACTAAAAGTTTGCTTTAGTATAAGTGGGAGATTGTTGGATTTGTATCTTGAAAGCGGTTTGGTTGTGCTTGTATACAATGTTTCTGTTACCACTATTACAATCTCTATCCGATTTGAATACTTGATTGCATATATCGTGTGTCCTTATCTCATATATAAGTTAGATCATACGATGTGTAGAAGATCACGCAGTACATATGATTGGTGAAGCTTAATGAGATATAAAAGTTTCCTGGTGAGGCGACTTAGGGGCGAGTTGTCGGTTTGAGGTTGCGGTGATAGATAAGAAGTGACTTGACTTAGTTGTTTGTCTATCTGATGCGTCTCGGCGTATTGAAGGATCACTGATGAGATGAGTTCTTCTTCGACCGTCGTGAAGAACCAAGATCTCGGTGACTTACGATGATCTAAACCTCGATAAGGTATTAGGTGAGTATGAGTTCTTGACCATCACTTTGACTTGTTATGAGTGAGGGTTATATGTTCTAACAATTCTCCGCATCTTGGGTGGTGGCGATCTTGTATGTCACGCTAGTTATCATGTCAGTCACCCGTATCCGTTTAGGATGATGGCGTCCCATAAGGAGCTCAAGGTTTATTGTACTAAACCCTGCGAGTTGAGTTAGCTGAGTACAATAATAAGGTTGAGTGGTACTACTTAAGAAATGAAGTTATTAATCATTTTAAGCGATTCAGTTGCTAGAAATGATTAATGGACGTTCGATATCTTAAATCTGGGATTCGTAATGTCTAAGTGCAAGCCCGACTCAACCGGTAATAAAGGGTAAGTCGACATTCTTTCTCAGTGGCATGATCGAATGTTTATAAATTAATTTATGTTACGAATTTGAACATAAGATAATTAATTGTTGAGGCCATCTTTATTCCTTGCATTTGATCCTGGGTGGCCCATCCAGAGCCCTTTAGCTTGTAATGAAAATCGGCCCATCTATGCTTTCTAAGGCGAGATTTTATTCTCTTTATCCCACAAGGATATTATTATATTTATGGTATATGCATAGATCCTTTCCATATAAGATTATGGTAATAATCCACGAGGGTATGGAAATAATCACGAGTATGGAAATAATCCTAAGATTATGGTAATATTCCATATAGGATTATGGTAATATTCCGTATAGGATTAAGGTAGTGCATTATAAATATAAGGTATGAGATAAAGTCTAGGTTAATGCTTATTAATCCTACACATTATTTTCGAGATTTGAGAGAGTTTCTCTTGAGAGAATTTTGAAAATTCTAGTGAAAACATTGGGTGATTTTCGAGCATTCTCCATAGATCGTCCTCACTCGACGTTGGAGATTGGGCGATGGGATACGGTCCAGGAAGGTTAAAGCACGAGTCGATCCGTTCGATCCGTTCGTCTCGTTCCATCGACCTCTTGAGATCGAAGGTAAACACGTGAAAACCTAACGTGTTGCGATTTAATTATATAGGCGCGTACTAGGTTTATAATCAATATATGGTGAATTAAACATCCAGATGGATCCTCAAGGCGAGGTTAACATCGTTTTCCTACAGAGCTCTCGAGGACCGAGGCAGTACACCGACCTCGAAAGGTAGCATTGGCCTTGGTGAATGCCCGGCGCGCTCGACCCTACTTCCAAGCTCATTCTCGTCCGGTACTAAGCGACCTACCTTTGAGACAAGTCTTGTCCAAGCGAGTCATCACGGGCGCATAGCCAGTGAGCCTGGAACTCGGTGAGCACGACATCTCGTCTCCCCTGGACCAGAGCCATAAAGGCAAGCTCATACGACTTCACGGTGAAGCCAAATTCACAGTCGGCTCTACGGTAAGTGCTTCCCAGCGCCCGCCCGCGGAGAATCGTCCTGCACACCCGATAGCGTTGGCGGATGTGCGTGGGCCAGAGCTTCATGCAAAAACAGGCGGCGAGCGGGCATCCTCCTCCTTGGCAGGACAAACAAGTGACCTCGCCTCCGGTTTACCTTCCCGACACCAACAACGGTGGAGTATGAGGCAGCGATCTGAGGACTCCGCCCGCAAAGGAATTGAAAGTGGACAATGTCCAGTTTTTGGAACTCCCGGTCGTGGTAAACCGGGTCCTAAGGCGGAATCTGAGGCCAAGGAGGATCGAATGAGGCGATGCCTCGAGAAGGCGAAGGAGATCTTGACCTCGTTCGGTCACTCGGTGTTCATGAATCCCGCTGAAAAGCAGCCAGGTGGCGTCCTCGACAAGTTAGGCTGCGTCGTCAACAAGTTCACCGGTGGAGGAGGTTCATTCGGAAGCATAGCGGAGTCTCGCATCGGCATCACCACGAGATAGAGCCAAGGTGGATGTCTCCATAAAGGCCTATCACGGGCGATGATCACCTTACCTCAAGATCGGCTCGAAGCGAAAAGATGATGGCGAAATCGGTACCTCGTACGCGTAGCTCTGGGAAGTCTTACCTTCAACCCTCACGAGGTGCCTCGGGCGGAAGAAGCCGACCTACGTGCTCAATGAGATCCACAGAGGATCTTGCGGAAGCCACATCGGGTCATGAGCTCTCTCAAAGCCAGCCCGAGGTCGAGGATATTGCGGCTACCTCGTTCGAATTCGGCCGAGCTCGTCAAAAGTGTCGAAGTGCCGAGCTTCACTCCGCGGTCAAGCTACCCCAAACCGATCCGGGCAGACTGCGAGGCCGTGGCCTTTCATGCGGTGGGGATCGACATCGTTGGTCCGTTCGGCCGACACCGGTCGGCCGATGCTTAGTCGTAGCCATAGACTACTTCACAAAATGGGTCGAGGCCGAGCCACTTTCGAGCCTCGCAAGCGAAAGTTCGGACCTTCGTGGAAAAATATAGTCTGCCGCTTGGCATACACTTTGATACGGTCTCGGACAACGGCACCGGTTCGTCGATAAAATTTCAAGGGTGATGTGAAGAGCTCCGGATCGAGCAACGCTTCCGCCTCGATCGCACAACCACGGTGAATGGTCGGGACCGAGGTGACGAACCGCACGATCGTTACAAGTTGAAGAAAAGGCTGGGCCGAGCTAAGGGTGATTGGGCTGAAAATCTCCCTCAAGTCCTCACGGTCCTACAGACAACACCTCGGACCTCGCATGCGGAGAAACCCTTTTCGGTCTTGTCTACGGTGCCGAGGCCGTCATACGGAGGTGAGATCGGCGCACAAGCCGCACTCTTCACCCGACCGGTCGGGGCAGGGAAGACCTGCGTGCCAACCTTGACACTCTCAAGGAGGAGCGAGCTCGCCTTCATAAGCGAAGCAATCAAGAGGCCGGTCGCGCGGTACTACAACAAATTCAAAGCCTCCAGCGCTCAAGTGGCGACCTCGTCCTACTGAAATAATGAAGCCGATGGTGGCGTCTTAACAAGCTGGATCCGACATGGGAAGGCCCATACCGCGTTCACGAGGACCTCGGCAAAGGGCTTACAAGCTAGCTCGCCTATCAGGTGCACTTATCCCCAGACACACGCATCACTCATTTGGGAGGTACTTTACATAGCTTCGATTTAAGATCGGCATCATGTTAGTCCCTTCATTGTTTTGCCAAAGTCGATGTTGATTACATATTCAATAAAACATTTGTTTTCTAATGAATATTTCACTTACGTCTCGTACATATGTGAACATCTGTTTGGATACCACATTTAAACCTTCACAGGCGCCCTTACGAAGATGAAAATCCCACTAAGTAGAGTGCGCACTGAGACTACTCATTAATTTGAGCGTCTACATGCAAAGCATACAGATTACCCATTAAGTTGGGCGATCTACATGCGCGACATCGGACCGATCTGCCAACTTATACCCTTTGTTTGGGAAGATATGCACTCGGTACAAAGTCTAAATACATTACGACTACAAGCCGGGTTCAAGCCATATACAAGTCAGCGGCTTGAGCTCGTTTATACCCCTTTATTTGGGAAAATATACATACATGTCTGTCTAAATACATTTACAACCAAAGCGAAGTCTAAGCTATGTTTGTACCTCTCGAGGAAATGTACATGAAGCAGTCTAAATACATTTATGACTACATACAAAGTCTACGCTATATACAAACTCATTCGGGCTTCGGGCTCCGCCTGGGACTCACCGGCTGCACGATTCTGAACAAAATCTCGGTCGGCGATGAATACCGGAATGAACTCGGTGCCTCCACCCAATCAATGAGGTCGGCACCACCTCGGCCTACTCGGGTGCGTCCCGAGCCGACACGGCGGGTTTCGACCGGGAGGCGTTCTATACCCGAGTCACACCTCGGCCCCTTGGCGCAGCGTCGGGCGGGACTACGCCCTCCCCCCGACCTGCCGCCTCCACGCCCGACTGCCGCCTTCCACGCCCGCATGCTCCGACCCTCTTGAGGCTGCCTCAAATCTCCTCTCAGTGGACCCATTAGGCAGACACTTGGCGTGATCGCGTAGCCGCCCTCCTCTTGGGTTCTTCAATTATTGGACCCGGTGGCGCGTGTGGGCTAGACTCTTCGCGGGTGGGGCATGCATCGTTCTGACGACCTCGTGCATCTGCATGTCTTCATGATGGAGTCGGCGGTCTTTAAACTTCTTGCTATTAGGCCTCCCTCATCCTCGGCACCATGCCCTGCCTTGACAAGCTCACGAACTCGATCGTCGGCTTGAGATATGGTAGTTCCACCGGTCCGTGGGATTACGCTTCACTCGTACTGCATGCTCTTGAGATCAGAGCTAGCTCCTCTATTGTCGTTTCGAGCAGCTCTCGCATTGCATCGGCCGTCCTTGGACCACATCGTGAGATAAACCGGCCCACGGACTTGAGTTGTGTGATCTTTAGCTTTAACGCCTCGTTCTCGGCCGGAGGAGGCGGCTTCTCGGTCGGCCTCTTGCGTCTTCTTACCGGTCGTGGTGATGCCGTGACATCCATTCTCGCCAAAACTTGAGTCGGCTCGGACGATCGACTCATCCAAAATAGCACATCTTCGTCGCTTCTCGGCCAGGCACCTTGGGCCTCTTTTAACAGTCGTGAGATCATGGTGAAGCCAGAGTCTTGAGAATTAGAGTGCTAAAATAAAAAACAACCACACTTGAAAGTTGTAAATATTATTATTTATGAGTGAAAAGTTTTACAAATCTCGGGATCTATCGACCCGGTAATCAGCCTATTACAGCGGGTCCCGACCTCGGGCTCCTTGGGACTGTGGCCTCCCGTTGGTCCTGCTCTGCTGCATTGGTGACTGACCTTCCCGGAAGGAAGCTCGAGCCTACTCCTCCTCCTCCTCCTCCACCTCACGGCTTGATCGCACCTCGGCAAGAAGCTCCAGAAGCTCGGGATCTTCATCCATGCTTGCCTTTGGGACACGACCTCGGTGTCGGGAGCGAGTCGAGAGGAGGCCAAAGCCTCCACCACAGAAAGGGCCGCCTCGGATCTGGCAGGCGTCTCCTTGTTCGCGCCACAGGGTCGACCTCGGCCCATCCATGCTTGACCTTATCAAAGTCCGGCATTGTGGCGGCCAACCCCTCGGTGGGTAGATATCACTGCTGCCTCGTCACGGCGGCGGATCGGAGATAAAGCGGAGAAGGTCTCGGACTCGGCGAGCTTCTTGGTGAAGGCCTTCAACATTGGTCCTTGCCCATGAGCAGGCACTCGTCCGATCGACAAGCTTCTTCTCCGCCTCGGCCGCCTCCTCTCGGCGCCCTCCACCTCGGCCGCAGCGCGCTGCCGGGCCCGTCCTTCTTCGCCGTACTGGCGCCCAGCCGGCGCCTTGCAACCTCGACCTCCTTCCTCGGCGGCCCGGTGAGAACTCGGCGGCCAGCTTTCTCGGCTCGCCTCGTGCGGGAGGCGCGACATCGACCATCGCGGTAGCAACTCACTGCTACCGGGGCAAGTCACGAAAATCAGCGGTCGTGCGATAGCGAAAACACCGCACTAGGGAAAAGCGGAGGATCTCGGAGATCGGTACCTCAGCGTATCATGGGGACGACCTCCGTCTCCATGCAGAGCTCGAGATCGGCTAAGGACCCGTCGGCGGATCGACGGGTTTTCCACAACCACGGGCTGCGGGATGGGTCCACCGTACTCGCAGCCTTCTTGGCTCCCGTCGCCCGGTGAGTGCGGTAGCGAGGCAAGCCGGCCCTTGCCTTCCTTGGCATGATCAAGCTTCACTACAACAAAGAAGATCGCATTAGTACAGCGAGATCGGACACAAAAAGGGGAGAAAAATATACGGGGATGCCTCACCGTCGGACCCAGCTCCGATGCCTCGGACTATAAGCGCTCGACCCGGCATTATTGAGGTCGCCCTCGGTCAGTCGATAGATAATACCTCACCGAGTTGTTGAAATTGTTCCTCGGGAAGCCGAGGGGCTTCACCTTCAATCCATCACCTTATCGAGGCCCCGCTCATACCTCGGGTACTCGTGACCGCAAGAAAAAAACTTGTTACGCGATGAGAGACCTTAGGGGCCGCTACCTTAAATTTCAGCCGAGGAGCGGATAATACACTCTCCTATAGTCTTGGCGCTAAAAAAGCATCAACACCTCGAGCGGAGCTCGCCGACAGCGCCATAACGGAGAGCCCTAGCCCAGCCACCGACCTAATGGAATTCGAGGTCGGTGACATATAGGGATCGAAAATATTCTTGGATACTAAGGAAAATGGGGCTAAAGGAAACCTAAGGCCAGCTCGGGCGTCTACATATCTGATAATGAAGCCCTCGGTGGGGCCATAGCCTATCATTGGATCGCGGCGAGCACCACCACGCCTCCTTCGGGATCCGTATTCCTTGGCTATTTCAAAAGGTCCTCCGTCGTCAAACTCAACCTCATTGAACCCACCTCAATCCATCCCACCTTGATGATACAGGTGGAACCTAGCAATTCCTGGGAACTACCCAAGGTTATAGCACGTGTAATCCTTAAGACCGGTGGCACTAACGGGGAAGAAGGCGGACGGCGGGCAGGCGAGAACTTTCGAGCAGGCGAAGAATACATGCCCATTTTTGAGCGAGATATCGGGCTTCCTCAACAAGTTTGAAAGCGGGAAATTTACGCAAATATGTTCTCACGAAAACAAAGCGTCGAAAGGGAAAGTGAGCAGTTGCCTCATTTGGGCTATTTATAGGACAAATGACGCCCAAAACTCTTGTTTCAACTTTCACACGTGCCTACCGCTATTGGATGTGGGTCGGCGCTTGCACGCTTGTTCGAGTGCTAACTACCACTGGCGGGTATAGCGACGCTAGAGTAAGATAGACCGCTAGTCGACCTCGTAATCATCACATCGGCCTCGGCGTCCTCCGAGCGGCGCCCAGATCGTACCTCGGCCTTCCCCAAATGGCGGGGGTATCCAGATCGGACCTCGGCGCAAATTGACCCCGGTTCCGGTGCCGCTCGAGCTACGCCTCGGCATCCCAGAAGAGGCGGTCACTCGGGGCGAACCTCGACACCATCCAAAGGCGACTTCTCCATCGGATCGGCCCTCCTCGTGTCGGACATCGGCATCCTCCACAAAAGCGGTGGGTTGTTATCCGGTCGGACTTGACTTCTGTTGTAGCACATCCGTGTCCAACGACGCACAACTCACCGGTCTTGACAAGCGGTGCATACCCGAGCTGCAGACCACCCAACTCGATTGGAACCGGATCGCTAAATAAACCCTCACGTCGAAAAATGACACCTTCGACAACAACTTCACCGAAGCAACACCTCTTTCGGCAAAACGCATTCTTCGCTTCACCCGGCATGGTTGTTACTCGACTATTCGTGTGGGCTATGATGGGATATGGCCCAACCTCAAACCCACCGTCGAGCCCAAACGAGTGGGCTTGACATCATGACCGAGCCCACGGTTAAGCGAAAAGGCTCGGCCGCCTCGAACCCCATTTCGCTCCAGCCTCCTCATTGGTCACAGGCACCGCCCTACATGGAAGGCAAGGGGCCCCTACACGCCAAGGGAAGAGTCCCTATACGCCAGGGGAAGAGTCCCTACATGGAAGGGGGATAGAACACGTCTTTAGGGGTCTCGGATATGTATAAATAGAAGAAAATTGACAGAGAAGGGTTGACAACTTATCAATGCTAAGAGCTTGTAACTACACTCACCGTACTCAAATCATAGTGAAAGTATTGAGGAATCACTCCTCGAGTGGACGTAGATCTCATTAACGATCGAACCACGTAAAAGCCTTGGTGTTCTTTATTGCTTTACATAAATCTCGTGATACTCACTTAACTAGATTTAGCAACTTCCATATCCAAATCTTATAAAGTGAACCTAACGTTTACATTTGTTCTTCATTGTAAAAGGTTCATTAACCATGGTTGGAAACCCATCCAAAACACAAACCTACCTCGATAAGAAGCAATATTATTGTTGAAAGTATTTTGCAAGTAAACTATGTGTTGAAGCTTGTAAACAAGTCATTGTAGTAGTAGCTATCAATGTTCTTGGCACCATAACATAAGTGAGCCAGTGGTTCTACCTCGTATTAAATTAGGATATAAAGTAGGAGCTCGAAGTCTGAGAGCCGTATTCAAAGTCCCATGTATTCTTTATAGCTTGATATTATGTTTTATCTACTTACAAACTACATATCTTTCAAGAGAACACAATGTTTAAAAAACTTAAGGTTAGGTTTCATCAATCTGAAAGTACTTTAAACAAGATGGAGAAGCTTGGTAACATTGAGAATGTCTTGTATGCGCTCGCCCGCACGGTGGGCACATAAGAGACAGACCTATTGCGACACTTCTGCGTGTCCTATTAACTAGAAGTATGAGAAAAAACTTATTGTGACACTTCTACTCTGTCATATTAAATGGATAGCATAGCAATGCATACACTAAGGCAACACGCACATGAGTTTTTTCCAGTAACTAAATTTGTAAACAACAATGCCTTACAACTTCTGCACGTTACATAGCTAGCCAACTAATAAGCTTGGAAGTTGTAAGTATGTGCATTATCTAGTCAAAGTTAGAATCTTCATGAATAAATTGAGAGCTTTCTTCTAACCTGCATTGAGTGTCAGGCTCATCCATCATCACGTTGACTTTAACAACTAAGGCTGCAAAATTTTTAGACAGGTGTAATCCTTTATACACCTATTTGACTCGTCATGAGACCAATACAAATAAATTGAAAGTTCATGTATTGTCTAACAACTTTTAAATATCGTGTTCTCCATAAATGGCCTATAGTTCGTCTATTTGTAGGCCAATAACTTCTTAAATTTTGTTAGATACTTCATAAGGATATTTGCACCTTTTCCATTTTTAATATATTGTGATATTATATTTAGTAGTTAATAAAATAACATTTCACACACTCAAAATTTAAAAAGTAAAATAAAATTACACCATATATGTGTGTTTAACATAATTGTATTCAGTAAATAATCTAATAGTTAGTAAAATAGTCTAATAATATATATAACGTAAGACAATATCTAGGAGTGATTAAATAGTTTGTAAATTCTACATAGCGGAGATACTAGTGTATTCTTATATATATATATATATATATATATATATATATATATAGAGGATTAAATAGTATCCAAGCCTGAGATAGTATCTAGTATTCAATCTCATCCACTCATCTCATAGATCATATGATTGAGATTTTTTCTGACTTTTTAAGCTTAATTTCGCTACAGTAAGGATATATTAGTAATTTGATTTGTTATGTGATTGGGAAAAATAAACCATGTATTTAGTTGAACTGACTTATGCCTTCAAATGAACATAAAAAAATGTATACAGTTGAACACAATAATGCATGTGGTTGGAAAACTCGCGTCCAGCGCGCGGGCGAGCCCAGCGTGCGCTTGTGTTTGCTCGTCGCTTTGGCGCTTGCTCGCGCGCCCGTTGGCCTACAATGCATTTTACGTTTTGTTAAATGCATGAACATGTTCTATTAAATGCATGAACATGCTCTGTTAAATGCATGAACATGCTTTATTGAATGCTTGTTTTGTTTCGTGCCAACATGCAGTTTTATGTTTTATTCAATACGATTATACGGCTTTCGACAACAAATCTCTATTCATCCTTCTCCAACAATATAGCCGTCTTTTTCCCTATTACCGACGTATTCACTCGTGAACCACCGCCATAGCCACCATCTATCTCGATTCTTTAATTATCTATCAAATTCATCTTCAATTTTTCTCAAAATCCATTAATTTTGTTCTCAATTTTTCTTCTTTTCTTTCTTACAAATTATGTTGTTTGTTGTTGTTCGTATGTTGTTGCTTTGGTGTTTGGTCTTCGCCACGATCGCCGTCGGTGGTGTCATTGTCGTTGCGTCATCATTGTCGTCCGGCGCCATCCACCGCCTTGAGGAAGAGAAGAAGAAAAGCGATTTGATTTTTCTCATTTCGCCTTCGCACAAATTAAAAAGAAAAGAGCTTCCACGTGTCAACCGTGCATGCGGCCACTATAGGGAAATCTGATTTTAACCTCTCGAGGATCTATCTTGGATGTTTAATTCACCATACATTGATTATATTCCTAGCATGCACCTATATAATTAATTACAACACGTAGGAGTTTTCGTGTTTACCTTGAATCTGTCGGGGATGAATAGATCAAGACTGGTGCTTTGATCAAGACTAATACCTTATCGAGGTTTAGATCAACGTAAGTCTCCGAGATCTAGGTTCTTCACGACGGTCGGATAGAAGAACTCATCTCACCGTGATCCATCAATACGTCGGAGACGCATCAAAGATGTACTAACAACCAAGTCAAGTCACTTATCTACACCACGCCCTATACCGATAACTCGTCCTCAAGTTGTCTCGGTGTGATACTTTTATATCTCATTAAGCTTCGACCAATCATACGGACTTACGTGATCTACAACACAATCGTATGATCTAACTTATATATGAGATAAAAGGACATACATATGCAATCAAGTAAACAATTCGGATATGAGATTGTAATAGTGGTAATGAGAAACATTGATACAAGCTCAACCAAAGCGCTTTCAAGAAACAAATCCAACAATCTCCCACTTATACTAAAGCAAACTTTTAGTATACAATGTCTAGCTATTACAAACAACACCATCACTTGCTTCTCTCACTTATACAAAAGTCCTTTCTAAGTTGGTGTCATCTGCTGCAATCCAAGTCCTCGAATATGCTCTTCGTAGACTTTTTATGCACGCCTTCATGAATGGATCAGCTAGGTTATCCTCGCACCGGTTTTTCAATCAAGACATCCCCTCGTCTAACGATTTCTCGTATGACATGGTATTTTCTCTCTATATGTTTCGTTGCGCTTGTGGGTCCGTGGTTCCTTCGAGTTTGCCACTACACCGAAAGTTATCACAAGAAACTATGATACTCTTGGGCAAACCGGTAATACATCTAGATCCATGAGGTAGTTCTTGAACCATACAGACCTCTTTAGCACCTCCGAGGCGGCTACATATTCGGCTTCCATGGTAGAGTCCACAATGCATCATTGCTTTTGCTCCGCCAGATACGGCTCCTCCTCCCAAGGTAAACACATAGCCCGAGGTAGACTTCTTCTCATCACGGTCGGCTTGGAAATGAAGTCTGAATAATCCAAAGGCATTAGACTATCTCGATGGTAAACCAGCCTATAATCTCGAGTCCTTTTCGTGTACTTGAGTATATGCTTTACCGCAGCCTAATGAGTTTGTCCAGGTTAGATCGATATCTAGCTACTATGCCTACCGCATAGCGATATCGGTCTCGTACATAGCATTGCATACATGAGACTTCCCACGGCGGAAGCGTAAGGAACTTGTCTCATTTCCTCCATCTCCTTCGCATGGGTGACCGCTTCCTTAGATAAAGGAACACCATGTCCGAAGGTAGCAATCCTTTCTTGGTGGTCTGCATACTAAAACGAGTAATCACAAGATCAATATAAGACGCCGAGATAAGCTCAACATTTTCCTCTTGCGATCTCGGTAAACCTCGATCCCAAGAATGACAGCGCATCTCCTAAGTCTTTCATTTGAAACTGATCGGATAACCAACTCTTTACGCCCCGATAACAACTTCACATTGTTGCCAAGTAGAAGGATGTCATCTACGTAAAGTGCAAGAAATATCACATCACCGCTGACATCTAAATGATACACACAACTTTCGCTAGGCAACTGGGTAAATCTCAGACTTTACCACCTCGTCAAAGCGTAGGTTCCGTGATCGTGAAGCTTGCTTAAGTCCATAAATGGATTTCTTAAGCTTCCATACTAGATGCTCTTCACCTTCACCACATAACCTTCGGGTTCTTGACATAGATGTCTCTACCTTCTTCAAGGTAACCGCTAGAAAAGCGGTTTTCACATCCATTGCCAAACCTCAAGGTTTAAGTGGGCTGCTATGGCGTAAGAATTCGATGGACTTGAGCATTGCTACAGCGAAAAGGTCTCATCGAAATCGATGCCCTCAACTGAGTGTACCCTTTCGCCACAAGCTCGGCTTTAAATGTCGAAACCTCTCCATCCGAATCTCTTCCTCTTGTATACCCACTTACTACCCACGGCTTCCCCGCCATCCGGTAGTGGTGTCTTTCATATACATCCATAGTGTTATGGACTCAATTTCTATGTCCATAGCGGTGTGTCGCGATCTTGCATCAATGTCTTCTATCGCCTCACTTGTATTTCCATGGGTCGATTATTGCCTCGCTCGTTTCTTGGGACTAAATCCAAGATTCACCCACGAACATAAATCGTTCGGATTGACGAACAACCCTCCCACCACGACGAGGCGCCATTGGCACAATGGCAGCGGTAGGTGCGAGAACTTGTGGTTCTCTATCTTGCACAACTTGTCGGATATGAGCCACCAGACGGGCCGGTATCTCCGGTGGAACTCGACCCACTTTAATTTCTTGAAGTATCTGGTGTCGATCCCTCCCACTAGACAAGACATCTCGTACATTTGGCTTAATCGGTGGTGGAATACGATCATCTTCTAATTCTTGAAGAATGATTTCAACTTTGGATTTGTGGTTTTTCATATAATCCTCTTCTAAGAATCGGGCATTAGCGCTAATAATGACCTTCTGATCCTTAGGACTATAGAAATAACCATATTTCGTTCCTCTAGGATAGCCAATAAACAGCCTTGCATCAGATCTTGACTCCAACTTGTCAGCCTTCTTGTTCAGCACATGTGCTGGACTGTCCCATATCCTTATGTGGCTTAAACTAGGCTTGCGCCCAAACCACAACTCGAAGGGTCTTTTCGACCGACTTGGATGGTACTAGATTTAGCAAGTATGCCTCTGTTTCAAGGCATATCCCGTAATCGAAATAGGCAACGTTGTATAACTCATCATCGATCTAACCATTTCTAAAAGAGTCCTATTTCTTCGCCTCGACACACCATTTTGTTGTGGTGTGCTTGGTGCAGTGGTGAGAGGTAATCCCACACCGCACCAAATAGTCCATAAACTCGTTATCGAGGTATTCGCCACCGCGATCGCATGATGACTTGACACTTTTACCAAGCTTCGCTCCACTTCCGCCTTTAAATTCTTTGAATTTCTCAAAGCATTCACCTTGCGGTGAAGCGGTATATGTATCCATACCTTGAGTAATCCTCAATGAAAGTGACAGTACTCGTATTCTCCATGAGCTTGTGTGGACATAGGTCCACAAGTCGAATGGACTAACCCAATACTTCTTTCGCTCTATAACCCTTCGCTTTAAAGGGTCCGGTCGACATCTTTCCTTCTATACAGATTCGCAGATCGGGAACAGAGTGGCGTGAGATAACCCAACGCCCATTCTTAGCCGTCTGGATCCTATTTAGATTGATGTGACCTAATCTAAGATGCCGAGAAAAGTGGTGTCATCTTGCTAAGAAAACTTCTCTTTTAAGGTTTGATGTAGATGCAACATAATTAAAGGTATTATGTTTGGCGAAATAGTATAAAGTGAATTATATAAAGTGCCACCACGATAATCCTCGTCATTTCTTATGATAGAAACACCACTATCAAAAACAATCGAATATCCATGAATAAATAGTTTGAAGCGAAATAAGGTTTCATCGAAACTCAAGCACATATAAAACGCCTTTCAATACTAAAAGCAGTTCTATCAAAACATAAAGTAACATATCCGATCGCAACGACCTCGACTTTCGCGCGTTGCCCATGGAGATGGTTATCTCGCCATCACACGCTCCCTTGTCCGCAGGAACCCTCGCAAGGTGTAACAAACATGATCGATCGTCAGTATCTACTACCCATGAATGAGTAGAACAAGTCGCTAAACATGTTTTGTTACTAAAGCAAATGGCATACCTTGAGCCTTGAGCATAGGGCACTGGCCTTCCAATGCCCAGCCTTGCAAGACTTGAAGCACATGCCCCCTCCTTTGGCTTTTCTGCCTCCGGTGGTGACATGTTCTTGCTCCCACTACTCCCCTGCTTTCTTTGCCTCAACCACCTTTGGTGCCCTTTTCTTCTTCCATTTTCAACGAAAATTTAGGCCCCTAGATGTGCTAGCAGGGCATGTGCTCCTTTGCCCATGACTCCTTCCGCTGACTCTGAGATCATTAAGCAACCGACTAAGTGTATCTTGTTGGATTTGTATAATCGAAAACAGTTTTGGTTGAGCTTGTATACAATGTTTCGTTACTACTATTACAATCTCATATCCGAATTGATTACTTGATTGCATATATCGTGTCCCATTATCTCATATATAAGTTAGATCATACAATTGTGTAGAAGATCACGTAAGTCCGTATGATTGGTCGCTTAATGAGATATAAAAGAATCACACCGAGACAACTTGAGGACGAGTTGTCGGTATAGTCATGTATAGATAAGTGACTTGACTTGGTTGCTTGTCTATGTTGAGTGCGTCTCGACGTATTGATGGATCACGGTGAGATGAGTTCTTCTATCGACCGCCGTGAAGAACCTAGATCTCGGTGACTTACGATGATCTAAATCTCGATAAGGTATTAGGTGAGTATGAGTTCTGACCATCACTTTGACTTGTTATGGGTGAGGTTATATGTTCTAACCCAATATTCTCCGCATCTTGGGTGGTGGCGGTGTTTGATGTCATGCTAGTTATCAGACGAGTCACCGTATCCGTTAAGGATGATGACGCCCCTAAGGAGCTCAAAGGTTTATTGTACTAAACCTGCGAGTTGAGTTAGCTCAAGTACAATAATAAGGTTGAGTGGTACTACTTAAAGAATTAAAGATATTAATTATTTTAAGCGGTCATAATGCTCTAAATAATTAATGGACGTGCGATATCTTAAATACGGAATTGTAATGTCTAAGTGCAAGCCCGACTCACCCGGTAATAAAGGGTAAGTCAAGATTTATTCTCTAGTGGCATGAATAAATGTTTATAAATTAATTTATGTTCTTGGTGAACATAAGATAATTAATTTATTTGAGGCCCATCTTTATTCCTTGCATTTGATCCACAGGTGGCCCATCCAGTTCAGTAGAGTCAGAGAAAATCGCGCTCCTTCCTCTCTTAGGACATTGATTTTATTCTCTTTATCCTATAAGGATATTATTATATTTATGGATATGCATGGAACTTTTCCTTATGGGATTATGGTAATGCATTATAAATATAAGGTAAGAGATAAGATCAAAGGCTAATCATAATTATCCTATCATTATTTTGAAAATTCCCATAGTACTTTGGGAGGTGATTCTTGAAAATTGTAGAGAGGAATAGGGTGATTTTCATGGCATTCTCCATAGATTATCCTCACTCGATTTTGGAGATTGGGCAACCGGATACATCCGGAAGATCAAAGCACGAATCTCGATCCGCTCATCCCCGATGATTCAAAGGTAAACACGAAAAACCCTACGTGTTGCAATTAATTATATAGTGCGTGCTAGGAATATAATCAATGTATGGTGAATTAAACATCCAAGATAGATCCCGGGAGAGGTCAAAATCAGTTTTCCCTACATATACTCGATTTTGCTCATGATCGCGTTCACGCGAAAGTTCTCAAAGACTTGGGCAGTGTGTTGAGGATGATATCGACCTTGGCTTCGCCGTCAATACCTCCTCCCAATGATCAAGACTATCCATGAGACGAGTCGTGTGGAGACATGTTCATGGACCAAACTTCCTTCTTCCATCTTACACGCCAAGATTTCTTTCATTGTGGAAGCGGATCGTCCGATCCGATTGCCCAAACTTACTCTCTCGAGACTTGACCATATTTAGGTCACGTCACCATCGATCGACATCGCGGTGCAAGCCTTGGACATTGTAGTCATCATATAGTACTTGGCCACATTGTTCGACTTATGCCAAAGTCCGCTTGACTCTCCGCTCATTAGTCGATGTGTCGAAGAGAGGGCATCGGGTTTGGGAGTAGTGAGAACAAACATGTGTTCTTCAAATGATAAGAACATATTCCATGTTTCGCCCACTCGATAAAATTTGGACCGGATAGAGGATTTTGTGCAAGCATATTGATAATTGGTGTAAGAGACATATCCGAAAAGTAATGTAAACACATAAGCATACGATCGCACATAATTCGTAACAATAATATTGTAACCTTTGATAAAACAATATTAATTGAAACCTCCAATCGCCAAGGAATCCCACATGCAAGCCACGCGTGTGGACATTTACACATGAACCACTCGACCGGACTAAAATATACCTTTAGTCGCTTAATTTCAATCCATGTCAACTTATCCTTATGACAAATGAAATTAATGATTGGACCTTACTAGACCACATCACTATCGCAAGAAGGGACTTCATGGAAAGTTGTACTTGAGGTGATGTCTAAGCAATGACCATAATTTTAACGAGAAATGAATTCTTAGAATTGGCATACTCACTAGGACCATACCGCCCAATCCAAATTCCTTTGTTATCTCATTTTAAATCTATCTCAGAGAACTTATGCAAAATCGCATATGCAAGCCACGCTGTAGAGCGTTATACATGAAACTCCCACTCTCAATAGATTAAAATGTTTTATTTAGAAATCTCATCTAACAAACTTATGACAAACGGTGCAAGCAAGCCACGCGTGTGGGCGTTTACTCACGAAAGCGTATCACTTTGTTTAGAGATCAAAAGTGGAGGTCTTGACATTTTAATTTTAAAATTAATATGTCGGGTTACTTGCTTAGTCTTTTGTTTCAAAGGTTTGTCCATGCAGATCACGTAGTCTTAGCATGTTTTTCTATAGAACTCAACATGTAAAACATGCTCGAAATTCTAAAATATGCTTGAAAACGCGATAAACCTAACATGCTTACTATCCGCATCCAATCACGAAACATATAATATGTTTATCTACGTAAATAAACATACATAGCATGCTTTTGCATAATTTAAACATACACGACATGCTTTGAACGATAAAAATAAAATAAAATCGTTCATCGCGCCCACTCAGAGATCCCAGACTTTCCCGCCTAATTTATTACATAAATTTACAAAGTGCGATCTTCAAAATCTCAGCGGCCTCGCGTGCGCGGCACGGACCGGATTCGTCAAACTAGATTTGGGCTAAAAATTGAAAGCGGGCGGATCATTGAACGGGCCGATCGGGCCAAAACTGAACCGGGTCGAAAAATCGAGTTCGGCCGAAATTGGGTCGGTCGCCCAAAATGGGTGGGCCGTGTGCTAGGGCACACCGTGCAAGATACCCACCCGCCCACCAGCCGCCGTCGCTTATGCTCGGCAGAAGACCTCGCCAGACGTTGCCCAGCCACGCGCCATCGTCGGAAGCAGATGCCGAGTCATCTGCGTGCAGGTGCCGACGACTGCCGAGAAAACCTGTGCGCGACTCGCGCTATCCCGCCAAGCCGCCGAAATTTGGGCGCTGAGGTTTCCAGCGCGAATCGCGCGAATCGTCGCCCGTCTGCGGCCGCCATCGCGCGTGGCTCGCTAGGCGCCTGTGCGGGTCTCGCGGCCGCCGCCCAGCGCTGCCCGCGACCCGCCGAGGCCGCCGAGGTGCTGTGGTATTGTCAGCGTTCGCTGGGTTTCATGCACGAGAATCGCGCCGAGCCCGCCGAAGCGCCGCCGAGGCCTCACGCGAGATTCGCGCACCCCGGGTCACCTGCGTCGCCGAGACCTCGCCGAGGTTTCCGGCTCAATATACCGAAGCGCTGCTCGCGCGACCCGCCGAGGTCGCCGAGAGGTGCAGGCGGTGTCGCCCAACCGCGCCCGGCGGCCCGTGTCCTCTGTCAGCACCGACGATGGTGTGCCCGCTGCCGGGCGTGTCCGCGCTGCGTAAGGTCGCTGCCGTGACCCGCCGGCATGTCGCCCATGCACACACGTCGCCGCCCCTGTCCGCCGATGCCGCCGAGAACGCGCGCGTGCGCGGAAGGCCGAGCTCGCGCCGTGCCTCCGGTTTTTCCGGTGACCTCTCGTCGTCTCGTTCTTCGTGCTTTTTCATCTTCGTTCTTCTTTTACAGATAAGATTTACATGAAAAATTATAATCTAACCACGGATTTTATCGTGGTGAAAAACAAAATCCGACAAAAAAATAAAACGAGCCACGATGAACGACATATTCACAATTAATTAATTGCGCACGTTATAATCAAACGTGAATTAATCCAACAGAGCCAAGATTCTGATCCCAGGCTCTGATACCAATTGTAGGGAAATCTGATTTTAACCCTCTCTCAAGGATCTATCTTGGATGTTTAATTCACCATACATTGATTATATTCCTAGCATGCACCTATATAATTAATTGCAACACGTAGGAGTTTCTCGTGTTTACCTTGAACTGTCGGGGATGAATAGATCAAGACTCGTGCTTTGATCTTTCCGGATCGTATCCCGCTTGCCTAAACTCCAATGCCGAGTGAGGACAATCTATGGAGAGTGCTATAGAAAACGCCTTCCTCCTTCTCAAGATTTTCAAAATTCTCACTATGTGTATATAGCAATTCTCGAAAATTATGACTTAAGCATTAACCTTGATTTTCTCTCACCTTATATTTATAATGCAAACCTAAATCCTATATTGATAGGATTTATGCATATCTAATAAATATAATCATATCACTTAAGATAGAGAGATCAAGCGAGTCCCATGGGACTCTAATAGAGAGGACGATTTTCCCTTAGCTAACAGGCTGGATGGACCAAATTGTGGATCAAATGCAAGGAATAAAGATGGGCCTTAAATAAATTAATTATCTTATGTTCACCGAACATAAATTAATTCATAAACATTTATTCATGCCACTAGAGAATAAATCTCGACTTACCCTTTATTTCGAAGTTGAGTGGCTTGCACTTAGACTTCACGAATCCTCGATTTAAGATATCGACGTCCATTAATTATTTTGACGCTCGATCGCTTAAAATAATTAATATCTTTAATTCATAAGTAGTACCACTCAACCTTATTATTGTATTTGAGATAACTCAACTGCGGGGTTTAGTATAATAAACCTTTTGAGCTCCTTAAGGGACGCCATCATCCTAAACGGATACGGTGACTCGAACGGGTAACTAGCACGACATACAAGATCGCCACCACCCAAGATGCAGAGAATTGGGTTATCTCATGTAACCTCACCCATAGCAAGTCAAAGTGATGGTCAAGAACTCATACTCACCTAATACCTTATCGAGGTTTAGATCAACGAAGTCTCCGAGATCTAGGTTCTTCACGACGGTCGATAGAAGAACTCATCTCATCGTGATCCATCAATACGTCGAGACGCATCAAAGATAGACAAGCAACCAAGTCAAGTCACTTCTTATCTACACAAGCACTTATACCGACAACTCGTCCTCAAGTTGTCTCACCGTGATACTTTTTATATCTCATTAAGCTTGACCAATCATACGGACTTACGTGATCTACAACACAATCGTATGATCTAACTTATATATGAGATAAAGGGACATACATATGCAATCAAGTAAACAATTCAGATAGAGATTGTAATAGTGGTAACAGAAACATTGTATACAAACTCAACCAAACTGTTTCAGTATACAAATCCAACAACCACGTGTTCAAAATATATGGTCTAGATTGAGTACTACATACTATCTCGGAGATCGGTACTACGAGAACCCAACCCTATATATATGGGAGGGTTGACATGAGAACCATTTTTATCGCGAAACGTGAGGAAAAAATGATGAATTTACTATGAAAATTGATGAATCATTGGAAAGTTATGAATCCACAAAATGAAATTTTCGCTCCTTATGGGATTCGAACTTGGGTGAAAAATTATGATATTTTAGATTCAGTAACTTTCTCAGCGGATGCATTAACTTTCATAGCGAATTTATTTTTTTCATAACGAATTTTCGTGATTCTTTGTTCTTACGTTAAAAATGGTTTTTATTTGAACCTTACTTTCTCTCTCTCTCTCTCTCTCTCTCTCTCTATATATATATATATATATGTATATATATATATGGACTAGTTATATTGTGGACATCCCTTAATTTGTTAAAACAAGAGCTATTTTTAACCTTAGATTTAGAAAATTTGATGGCTAAGATCAACAATTAGGATTGATGACACATCATCAATTTATTTAAATTTTAAATATAAAGAAATATTTAACAATATTTTTCTCTCTACCCTCACGTTCTCTCTCACTTCCTATCTCTCTTACTTTTCTCTCCATCCCTCACATTCTCTTTCTCACTCACTTTTCTCTTCTCGTTCTCTCTCTATTTGTGCATATGTTTAAACTTGCATTTACACTGCCAAACTTGCATTTATACATTCATTTAAGCACAAGGAATTAATTTGTGCATATTTATGATCAAATGAGCATTAGGGATTGAACAAAATATGTTATTATTAAAATCAGTATGTGCAAAAACAAATATGTGCACATTCCAAATTATCAAAATGCACAAACACACAATATATGCACAAATGTACGCTATATGCACAAACACACAATTAAAATTTGGCATTGTTAGAAGTGCTAAAATTACAATTAGAATGAACAAATGCATGATATATGCACAAACACATGACATATCCATTCAAATGTGTGAGAGAGAGAGAGAGATAATCCATTAAAATTGAGATTGATATATGCAGAGATATTAAATTACTAAAGTAATCGTATATATATATATATATATATATATATATATATATATATATATAATAAATCCTACAAATCTTAATTGTCCAAAGATCAATCTAATGGTCAACAATTGTTCTCATGTTTGTATATTAAGACTTGTATGTATATGAACCAATTCCTATATGTATGTGTGTGTTTATACATCTATTAGGATTTAATATAACAATATATGAATACTTAATGCAAATTAGATAGTATTTTCTATTTAAAGTAATTGCATTTAGGCTGGAAAATGTTGCACGAACGTATCTAAATAAACCTAGTGAGCGAAACTTAAATGTAACAGAAAATAATTTCAGATTTAATATATATATATATATATATATATATATATATATAGTTAATGGCGTAATTAGACTTTCAAAAGACAAAAGAGATCAATTTCAACATATCTAATATATATAATATTGTTTCGATAAATCAAGGCTATGTATAAGTATGTATCACAAGCATATATACTGCTAGGTCAACGTTAAATTCCCAAAATAAGTTTGAATGAGTTCCAAATATATTCAACTATCAGATTCTCAGTCAATCATATATGCAGTAATAGATTCTTCTCATCAAATTTAATAATAAAGTATATATTATAAATCAGATTCATATCATTAATGAATACATTAATTTATCAAATTTACCACTCAATTCATGCGTATATATATGACTGACCGCAAACACAAATCAATCGCACAACTAAAAGAATCATCAATGGCAAATCTTCAGAAGCATTTCACACTTGCGCTCATCCTTTTATCTCTCACAACAGGTACGTAACTAAAAGCAATTCTTCGTAAATTTGTTTTCAATTTTAAAATTGCTAGATTTTTCTCAACTGTATTCTAATAAATATGTCAGTCTAAACTGTATTCTAAATTTAAAAATTGACCAAAACTTTTAATGAAAAGTGTAATTTTCCCAAAAAGAATTACTAGAAATAAATTTTGGTTATATATATGAATGAAATATATGTATATATGTGGTATGCAGGTTTCTGGAATGGAGGAGAAGGCCGCGTGTGCGTATCGCCGTTAGAATTCGCAAGTTGCGAGAAGGATCGGCCATCATCGTGCGTTAACATTTGCAGAAGTGGGCTCTTTTTCCCGCCATATCTCCTCATCCAGACTGTTTGTGATGAGACTTTTAAATACGGCCATCGTGCGTATTATTGTACATGCCTCTGGGAGTGTTCGGACAATGCTGCTGCCGCGGCCTATGCTCAGCCTCCTGTCTCAGTTGCTCAAGCAAATAATATGTATGTCTCACTGATTAATTAATGATATCAGACATTTTAATTAGTATCGTCACTTGTTTTTGGAGCAATTTTATACATAGCCACTTTAGATAGTGGCATAAGTTTTGTAAGCATGTTGATAAAAACATGAGTTTGTATCCATTTTTGTGTAATAAGATGAATGTAATCTTCATGAGTTCCAACACTAATAATATATATTTTAACTTATTCAAAAATTTTATTATTAGTTAAACAAGAAGTCACCAAAATTGGTCGATTTGACCCCACAAAATTCTCTCTCTCTCTCCATCATTCTTTCTTTGTCTTGTGAATCTCTCTTCTTCTTTTCTTTTAAATCGTGTTCAAGAAAGTGCCTAAATTAAAGAACTGTGACTCGAGAATCTCACCATGTTTGCAAAGCTGAGTGAATCGGCTACTGAATCGGAGAAGCAGCCGCTGTGGCTGGAGTAGCCAAAAGTATGGCATAATCCTCCTTCGGAATTTGTATTGCAATAACCACCCCTAAAAATTTACAATTTCATTGTTGTTGTTAATAAACTTTGATTACATGTCACTTATCAGTTTCAACTTTAATTCTAGGCAAGTTCATGCAGTGAGGAAGCCAGAATTTTTTTTCTGGGGCCCAATTAATTAAAATTTTAAAAGATAACAAAATAAAATTATAAAATAATAATAATTTAATAATATAATGAGTTTATTATAATCCTTTTAGAAATTTAATTGGTAATATTAATTCACATATAAAACTTTATTATTTGCATATATTTTTATTATATTAATATAAAATAAATTATAAAAAAGAAAAGAAATAGCATTATATCAACATAAAACAAATTATAGTAAAAGATCAAGGAAAGAAAGATAAAGTAAAAGGAAATAAAAGAAAATAAGTATAGAAAATAGAAAATATGTAACTAAAAAGAATCGAACCAAGACTCTTAAATGAGAGATAAAATCATAACACATTAGACTATAATAGATTTAGTTATTAAATGTTAAATATTTATAAAGAGCACACATGTTTAGTTAAGAATTAATTCACATAATGTTATTGTTTGCATACATATTTATTTTATCAACATAAAACAAATTATATAAGAAAGAAAAAAGAAAAAAAGATCTCAAAATAAAGAGAATAAATAGAATAGAGGGAGAGGGAGAAAACATAAAGAAAAAAGAAAGAAACGGAAAAGGAAAAGAAAAAAGAAGGAAAGAAAGGAGAGATGAAAAAAAGAAAGATAGGAAATGAAACGAGAAAGAGAAGAGAAAAAAAGAAGGAAAGAGAGAGAAAACAAGGAAAGAAAGAAAAAAAGAGAAGATAGACACGCTCCCAGTGAGATTCGATCGCAGCCCTCCCAGATTTCGAAGAAAATCCTACCCATCGTGCTAGGATGACCTTTTAATATTATATTACATATAAAATATATAATTTTTTTAAAAGTTGGGGCCCATGGCCCCAGGGTCTATGTGGCTCTACCGAGTTCATGTGAACACGGTTGTACAAAAAAAAAAGAACACACGATTGGGTTTTCACACATTATTACGAGGGTGTTTGGCTAAACTTATTTTAAAGAGCTTATAAGCTCTAAGAGCTTATAAGATGTTTCAAGAGCTTATAAGACATAATATTTCAATAGCTTATAAGTTGTCAAAATGTTTGGATAATTTAGCTTATAAGCTAGAGAAAGAATCGTGAGTTAGAGAGAGAAAATCATAGTTAGAGCGAGAAAATTGACGAGATGTGAAGTCAATAGTATATATGTAGATTATAACGAATCATAGTAAGGTTATTTTGGTAAATTCAACGTTACTTGCAAGCTTATGAAAAATAAGTTGGGATTGGGCTAC
The DNA here is from genome assembly GCA_036937905.1 of Salvia rosmarinus. Taxonomy (NCBI): domain Eukaryota; kingdom Viridiplantae; phylum Streptophyta; class Magnoliopsida; order Lamiales; family Lamiaceae; genus Salvia; species Salvia rosmarinus. The sequence goes on from JAODLM010000378.1 coordinate 25,008, forward strand.
TTATCTTTAAAGGAGCTTATGTCGTTGAGCTTATTTTCACAAATTATAATTCGCTTAGGAATTTTATTTTGCCAAACACTTTGCATGAGCTTATAATCTTCTAAACAACTTATAAGCTTCTAAACAGCTTATAAGCTGTTTTGAAGAGCTTATAAGCTTAGCCAAACACCCTCTATGTATACATGACCTTCTATAGTTGTATTTTAGATATGAGTTGGTCTTTTGTATATCCACAAGATATATGTAATTTGAGATTTTCTTGATGTAAATGATAATTTCTTCAGTTTAAAAGATATTTTCTAAATTATAGGGTAAAACATAAATAATATTTTTTTCTTAACAACAAATAATATTTTTGTCCGTCTACACCGTATAGACGAATATGTAGGAGTTTTTGTTTTTAGGTACACACATCGGTATTTGAGAGTAGGGGTGACTATTTGGGTATCGGGTACCCGATACCCGACCCGAGATTTCTCGGGTATTGGGTACCCGATTAACCGAAAATCGGGTGTCGGGGTCGGGTATAGCTATTTAGGTGAGATCGGGTATCGGGTATACCCGATACCCGATTTTTTTAAAGTTCAATAATAACCCTCCCATCCGTTATAGCAGTATTATATCTGTAACTGTGCAATAATAACCCTCCCATCCGTTACACCACCGAAATCCATTTGGAAGCTGAAATGCGCATGCAACGTAAATAGCAGAATATTATAACCTAATTAATATTGGAAAGGGCTTTTAAGTTGCAATTACGTAATGCAAACTCGGGGGAAAAAATAGAGAGCATTTACAGAGCCAGAGGCGATTGGAGGTGAAAACGCAGGCCTTGACAATGTGCTGACAGCTCCACTTTCCAAATGAACTTTTTTATTGCTTTTCCACTCCCACTTGTTACATGTATGAATGTGTATGTCCTAAAATGAATTTATTTACTATAAAAGTAGTACTCCTAGGCTTGCTAGCTAGGTCATAATTTGTTGGCAGTAGTGCGAGGTAGTTTTGTCTTGAATGGATCCTCTTTTTTTTTTTTTTTTCTCTGAGAAAGAATTAGTGTTGTTGTTGCAGATGGGATGGGAGTGCAGACATGTATTGGTTGGATTATGCGTGGTGCTTTGTTTATGTTGGTGTGCTGTTCTTTGCATGCATATATATATTCAAAATCACATGCTGAAAAGCTTCTGCTATGCAGTCTCTGCTTTACTAGCTTGAAGGGTCCCCCCAAAAATCTGAATTGGACGAGGAAGTTTGATCCGTATAGGGGTGAAATGCAACTTGAACGCCACTGATGGCTATTTGCATGTTGAAGAACTGTATGCATGCGCTTCTAATGCCTTTTTCTTGCAATCAGTCATGTCCGAAAATAAACTCTTTACATATATGTGCAGGCGCTTACTGCGACTGAATCTGTCCGGAACAATTGGCGCCTCTATTATCACTAGCTAACTAGTGATACCCGATTTTTTCTAGTAATTCACACTCACTTGCAATTTTAAAAAAAATGGTCGGAGATTGGCACCGATTTACAAAATCGGTCGGGTCGGGTATCATATTTTATGCAAAATCGGGTCGGTGCCGATTTTTCGGTCAGCACCGACCGTGCATCGAATAGTCAGCCCTATTTGAGAGCATGTTGCTTATAGACAATTTTTGAACAAAAAAAAAACAATATATGCAAGGTTATGACATGGTGTCCAGTACACGGGAACACGGGAGGGTTTGTTAGGATTCTACTCTGCATGGATATCTTATTTTACTGAATATTTTTTTTTTTTTGATTGTTATTCAAATACAAATATAAAATTATGATATTTAATTTGATATCTAAGAGATCCACCTCTTAGATAAGAACTAAGAACCAATAATCATCGTTAGATTAAATAAGATCGGACGATTTATAATTATTTAATGATAAAAATATTCAAATTCCTAAATTTTTGCTATTTGGATATTTCACATTCTATTTTTCGTTGTTCATATGATTCATGTTGTTGTTCATATAATCACAGTTCTTTTGCATGCTATACATTTCAATTCATTGTTATGTTCATGTATTCATGGTGTTGTGCATGTAATCGTAGTAATTGTGCATATGAGAACAATTACGAAAATCAAAATATAAAATCTCTTAATTTTAGGACTAAACGGTTATCATTAAAATATGAAGATAATAAACTTTTTATAATTAATCTTGACCGTTATATTATAAAAATGAATAGACCACATCGTTCTTAGTTCTAAAAAGTTATAGTTCTCATTTGATCCACTCCTATATATATATATATATATATATATATATATATATATATATATATATAAAAGAAAATATTCAAATAAAATTCTCTTATTGTGACCTCGGTGAAAACACTTGACCGAACGTATAATATTATCATAGTACTTAATTTATATGTTCAATGCATTTACTTTAGTTGTCCAATGCAAGTGTTTTGACTGTGCTCACGAGTCCATGAGACATCACATGTTTTATTTAAAATTATGACACTTATTAGTCTCTCAATTATTTAAAAATTGTGTCACTACTATAATATTTTGTTATAGTGTTTATAAAATCAAATTATCACTATATATGTGTTTATAATATAATTGTATTAAGTTAATAAAAATTATAATTATCAACATATACACAAATTTGGTAAGATAATTTAATAGTATCTTAATATATAAAGGAAAAATATCATAATAAATTATATATGACGAAGATAATATTATTGTCCAAAAAGGAAAAGCACTCTTCAGAGGAGCCCAATATTATTATTTTTTTTGGTAATTTAATACAGAAATTTTAAAGGCTACGTCACGGTGGACTCGAACCCGAGACCTTTGGCCTCGGGCATTAACCACTCTACCACTAGGCCAACACACACACACAAGGAGCCCAATATTATATTATGATGTATATGTATTAAGGTTAAATAACAATATGTGAATAGTTAATGGAAATAAAATAATATTTTATATTTATAGTAATTGTATTTAGGGAAAAATGTTGCTCATTGTTTCCTGGTGTATCTAAATATATATAACCTAGCGAGTGAAACTTAAATCAGCGATAACAATAATTGGGTTATTGACGTCTAAATATATAAACTTTGGGTATATTTTGGTTTTTTCCACTAACTTTAAAAATTATCAATAAATATACGAACTTAATATCATTGTGATTTTTTTTTTCCACAAATTGAATGATGGTCAAAATTGAAGCTGGCATGACAGTCAACGTGGCGCCACTTCATCAAAACGACGTCATTTTATTTATACAATATAAATTAATTGGTGGTTAAATACATGAACTTTAAGGTTATTTTATTTTTTCGCACAAACTTTAAAATTTTTCAATAAATACACACGTAGCATTATTGTAATTTTTTTTACAAATTAAATGACAGTCAAAATTAAAGTTGTTATAACATTCCACGTGACATCATTTTATTAAAACAACATCGTTTTCTTCAACGGTATGTATTTAAAAAATTATAAATTCACCTTAACTCACACCCACAGCTCACCCTACCCGATCTCTATTTCTCTAACATCAACTCACGATAATGTTTGGGTTGGAGAGAGTTATGAGGTGTATTTAAGATTTTTTTAAATATATATTGTATAAGTAAAACGACATCGTTTTGATAAAGTGATATCACGCATATTGTTATGTCAGCTTTAATTTTGACCATCATTCAATTAGTGGAAAATATTACAATAACTTTAAGTTCGTATATTTATTGATAAATTTTTAAAGTTCATGGAAAAAAATCAAAATAGATCCAAAGTTCATGTATTTAAGAGTTAGTTAATATATATTGTATAAGTAAAACGACGTCGTTTTGACAAAGTATCGTCACGCCGACTGTCATCTTAGTTTAAATTTTGACCGTTATTCAATTTGTGGGAAAAATCACAATAATGTTAAATTCGTGTATTTATTGACAATTTTTAAAGTTCGAGAAAAAAACAAAAATATACCAAAAGTTCATGTATTTAGGCGCCAATAACCCAAAATAATTTTAGATTGAATCTATTCTCTATAATGCTTGTGTAATAAGACTTTTAGAAGGACAAATGAGAATTTCAACATAATCTAATTTATTATATTGTTTCGATAAATCATATATTGCTGGCTCAACGTTAAATACCCAAAATAAGTATGAATGAGGTCCAAATTCAACTATCAAATTCCCAGTCAATGATATATGCAGTAATGGATATATTTTCTTAAATAAAGTAATAACATATATGTTGCAAATCGGATTCATAATATGTTAATTTATCAAATTTATCACTCAATTTATGCCTATATATATCAGGTTCAATCGCACGACTAAAAAGATCATCAATGACTAATCTTCAGAAGCATTTGGCACTTGCGCTCGTCCTTTTTGCTCTCACAACAGGTACCAAACTAAAAACAATTCTTCGCAAATAAATTCATTTTAAATATATATAGGACCAAAGTGTATTATAATTTTTTGTAAAGAATTGGACGAAACTTTGAAATATAAATTAATATATTATATATGTGGTGGCATGCGGGTTTCTGGTATGGAGGAGAATGCATAACGTGTGTGAAGCCGATAGAATTCGCGAGCTGCGAGAAGGATCACCCATCATCGTGCGTTAACATTTGCAGAAGTGGGCTCTATTTCCCGCCGTATCTCCTCATCAAGAGTATTTGTGATGAGAGTTTTAGATACGGCCATTATGCGTATTACTGTACATGCCTGTGGGAGTGCGATGATGACGCCGCCGTCAAAGCTCGTCCTCCTGTCTCGGTTGCTCACCACCAATAATGTATATGATTAATTAATGATGTCAAACATTTCATTATGTTATGTCAACAACTTATTTTTTTCTTCCTCTCAAGATCTTGTTAATTTGATGTTACAAACATCCAATCACTGTGAGCATTAGAGCGGTTCAGTTTAAGATCGAACCGAAATTGAAAATTTTCGGTTTGATTCGTTTCGATTTGAGTAAAATCGAATTAGAAAACTAATATGGTTCATATATTTTTATAATCTAACTGACAAGATTAATTATAAATCGTTTATTATCCTCAAGTTTTAATGGTAACCGTTTAGATACATAATCAGTGGATTTTATATATTCATTTAATGTAATTTTTTTCATATGCACAATCACTACAATTACATACACAATAACATGAATTATATGAATACAACAATGAATTGAAATGTGATAGCATGCATAAGAACTACGATTACATGAACAACATGAATTACACAAACAACGAATAATAAAATGTGAAAGATCAAAATAGTAAAAATTTAGAGATTTGACTATTTTTATTATTAAATAATTATGAATCGTCCGATCTTATTCAATATAACAGTGATTATTAGTTCTGAGTTCTTATCTAAGAGATAATTTCCTCTATACCAACCCCTATATACACTCCATCCGTCCTCAAACTTCTTCCTATTCCATTTATGGAATAATTTCCTTCCTAATTTTTCGTTTTGGTACGTCCTCGAAACTTCTTCCTATTTCATTTATGAAAACTATTCCACAAAACACTCCTTATTTACTATCTTCAACAACACATTTTATCACTCATGATTCACCACTATCACTCGTTCTTAGTTCTTACCATCAATAACACCACTTATTTACATATTTTATCATCTATAGTCTACTACTAATTAATTTAATACTTCACCAATGTACGATCCTACCTTCACCTACAATATACTCAATAGCTATTAAAAATCGTGCTGAAAAATCCTAAGAAGAAAATTGGAGGATAGATGAAGTATATAAAAACTAAGAACCAAATGAATTTATTATAAAAGTTGATGAATCCGTTGGAAAAGTTAATGAATTTAAAAACTTAGAAATTTTCACCCGGGTTCGAATCTCATGAGGAGCGAAAATTCTATTTTTTTTGGATTCACTAATTTTCTCAGCGGATTCATCAATTTTGACAGTGAATTCATCATTTTTTGGTTCTCATGTTCTCACCATAAAATTGGTTCTCACGTTAACCCTCCATATATATATATATATATATATATATATATATATATATGGGATGGTTACTGTGAGAATGGAAATAAGTGTAGGAAATATGAATAGATATGTAAGTCTATCATATCTTTCATATTCGTGTAGCACAATCAGAATTACTATGTTGCACATATTAGTTTAGCACATATTTCATCTTTTCGTAGCACATATACTAAATATATTAGTTTAACACATCTTTCATTGCAACAGTAGCACAAGAAGGGTTCTAGTGTTGCACAATAATCACAGTAGCACACACAACACAAAATCAGAAAGACAACCGAAATTAAATCTCAACCATTGATCCAATAATCAAAGGCCCGATTCATTCCTATTTCCTACCAAATTATCCATTCCTACCGATCCATCTCCTATATATATATATATATATATATATATATATATATATACATATATATATATGATAAATCTAGTGTGTGAGTTTGTGAAACGATAAAGAACACAAGAGGTTTTTACGTGGTTCGATCAAGGTAAAGATCTACGTCCACGGAGGTATGATTCCTCAATACTTTCACTATGTTTGATTACAATGAATGTATTTAAAAACTCTAGTATTCGATAGTTGCTCCCCCTTCTACCTTCAATCTAACATCTATTTATACATGTTGTGGATCCCTCAATATTACCATAGATCCCTTGCCTTGTGTGATCCGATCTTTGGTGATAGGCTCGATCCTTGAATATCTCCTCCAATATCTTTTCTTAGATTTGATCTTGAATAGGGTTTAGATGTTGGGCTTTGGGCCGAACCGTGCAGGCCGAAGTCGCTAGGCTGGGCCCAATTCGCTTGGGACTGCTATTAGGCTTGAGCAGTTGGGCCCCATATCCTATCATAGCCCCCCCCTCCCCAATTAGTCGAGTGACAACTACACCGAGGTGAGATGAAGGATGTATTTTGCCGAGGTTGGTTGTTGCTCGGCTGAGGTTATTGTCGAGGATTTTCTTGCCTTTTGGATGACGAGGTGGAATTGTATTAGCTCGTCCGAACTGAGTTGGATGACTTGCAGAGGTCCGAACTGAGTTGGACCATTTGCCGAAGACCGAACTGACTTGTACGATTTGCCGAAGACCGAACTGACTTGGAACCGGGTCGTCCTCTCATTAATTAAGAGGATGCCGAGGTGGTTGACCGATCTGGAGCTAGAGTGATGATTGCACGATTAGACTGGTACATCTGAGCGTTTTAGGACATTACGTCATGTGTGTGCCAGCCGGTTAGTTGAAGCTCGAATCACGCGCCTACCTCACGTCAAGTCATGGGTAACCACGCGGGAAGTTGAATAAGCAGTTTTTGGGCGCCTATTTTACTTTAAATAGGTCATAGAAAGGAGAAACTGTTCATTTCCTTCATCTTCATCCATTTTAGCTTAGAGAGAAATCTTCAAATCGGTGGTGCCTTAGCCTTTTTTTTTCGTAACTCGTCGAAGTTGAAGCAAACCCCACTTTGAAAAAGTAAGTATGTCTTTTCATCTTCTTCTCTTTCTTCTCCCAGAGATTTACGAATCTTCTCGATCATCTTCTTCGGCCCATTCTGGGTCTTCCGTTGATAGTGAGATTGAGATTCGGGAATATACTTGTTATACCTTGTCGGGTAGGTCTAGGACCATTAGTGCTAGGGTTCCGGTGATACCAGCCGCCTGGGATAGGTATAAAATCGTGGATGTTTATTCGCTTTGACCGCCGCGGACGTGCACGATAGCCTCGAATTCCATATTCGACCTGAGTCGGTGGTGTTTCCCGTAATCCGGGGATAGGACGATGGCCCCTCCTATTTTTTTGAGCATTCAAGAATATTACCAAATTTCCATTTGCCAGTTAACCTCGAACTCCATTTGGTCAGTGGTAGGGTTAGGGCTTACCTGCCATGGCATTGGCGAGAAGCTTTCTTTTGAAATTTTGATGCTTTTCGTTTGCATCAAGAGTATAGGGGGGTGTATTACTTGTCACCTCGGCAAGCATTTAAAGTTTCTGCACCCTCAAAGGTTTCCCATTGGCAAACGAAGTTCTTCTTTTTGCGGTGAGGGCAACCAAGGTATGAGTGGGGCATGGGTAAGATGAGGGATGTGAAGTGCAAAGCCGGGCGCTATAGAGGATCAATCAATATGTTGGGTGAAATCTCCGTAGCTACATCGAGGATGACCTAGTTGATGTCGGGCCGAGCTCTTATAGATCGGAGCTTTGAGTCGGGCGATCGGGTGAGCCCCTCCCCTTTTTTATTTCCTCATATTTCACGATGTCTTTGTGCTAATTAACCTCTTTTTGTGTAGTGAAGCTCGATGCTCATAAGAAGGCGAAGGTGTCGGCCGTCATCTCCCGCAATCGCCGAGCCCGAGGTCACGGGCGAAGAAGGCGAGATTGGCCGAACCGAGCAAGGGCCCCAAGTGGTGGCCGAGCTCAGTGAGTTGGTGACGGCGACCACGGCACCTCGCCCAAGGTCGTCCGACATCGGCGGGATACCCGATTCGGATTACTTACGAGGTGCCGATTCCAAGCTCCCTTATATCCTTTCCGCAGTATGATTTATTTTGTATCCGCTGTTATCTCCTTCCGTGATGTGTTTTAACTGATGATTTTCGTGATGCGATCGCGGCAATGGAGGATCTGCACCGATAGCGGACTCATTATCGAGGGCTTTCTCGATATGACACGGTGGAGAGGGAGAGGGTTCGTTGGCCGAGGCCGCGAGGGCCGCCTCGAGGCCGCCTCAAGGAGAAGACTCGGGCTTGGAGGTGGCCCAGTCAAGTAAGGAAGGCACGGGGAGGCGGCGGCGGCGTGGCGTCGGCGGTGGCAGGCGGAGAAGAAGTTCACGAAGCGAAGGATGCCTCATTTGGCGGGGCAAGGGCCGTCGAGGGCCTTTGCCAGTGCTTATTCAACGGAGACCTTCTCCGCCTTCATCTCGGACTTGGTTGCCGTGGTCGAGGACGCAGTGGTGTCGACCATCCTGGAGGAGTTGGCGGCCGAGATGCCCGACTTGACAAGGTCGCATGGTTGGGTTGAGGTCGATCCGATGGAGCAGCCAGGCGACTACGCCGGCGTAATTGCCGGCGAGGTCCTTCCTCTCGCTGAGACCTTGGCGACTTCCACTTCTCTCGCCGACGGCCGAGGTCGCTCCCAATGCAAGGAGGATGAAGATGCCGATCTCGAAACTCCTTCAAGAAGCGGACTGAAGCTGGCGGTGTTGGGCCGAGCTCGAGGCTTTCTTTCCGCGGGCGGTGGTGGTGCCGAGGAGAGCTCAGAGGAAGGTTTCACGAGCCCCGCCAAGAGGCTCGTGTCAGTTGACCGCTTGTAATAGGTTTGATCTGTCGGGATCATTAGGATCTCGAGTTTTGTACAAACTTCCACTTATAAATAAATACATCTTTTTGTTGAAATGAATGTGTTGTATTGTCTGTTTGGTTTTTGCTTTAGCAATCGTCCTCTCGATACATCGGGCTAGATCACGATCTTCTGACCAAATTAAAAGAGGTCAGGGGTGCCCTTGCTGAAAAGGATGAAGAGGTAACGTTCTGGAGAAGTCGTTCTGTCGAGCTGTCTCAAACCTTGCATAGTATGGATAGTGGAGTGGTTGGGGTCAGAGTACATGGCCGCCACCGGATCGAAAAGCGACTTCAGTGTCAAACGCGAGGTGCCCGTCTTCAGTCAGATAATGAAGCCTTAAAGCTCAAGATTATCGATCTCGAGGTCTAGAAGGTGGATGTTTCTGCCGATGGCCTTCAAGCGCGTTTGATACAATGCGAAGAGCAGCACGAACTTGCCCAAGAGAAGTTGGCGCGGATCTCTGAAGAACATGCCGAGTATGAGGCGGTGATCCGCCGATCTAGTGGTATTACCATATCAGAGGTCGATGACCAAGCTCAACTGTTGCTAGCCGAGGCATGGTATCGAGGGGGACGGGAGGGACCCAATAGCAAGAAATTTAAAGGCGCGCCAAGAGTCGGGTCAAATGCCTCCAATTTTACGAGGTCGTTCTGGCGACGACGCCGAGCCACGCGGTCAAGCTCCACCCGATGTGAGGATCAAGAAGTAAGCGGGTGGCGGCTATCGACCACGCCGAGGTGGTCCGAATGATGGGTTCGATGTGACAGAATGTCATATCGTGGTCGGTCCCCATTGTCGGGAGCTCGGCGAGGAAGGATGCAAGGTCGGGCGAGGTCGTAGCCCGGCGGATGACGAGGTCGAGGGCGGGAGTTCGACCGCCCAAAGGATATCCACCTCGTGTCGAGCACCTCTGCTCGCCATGAGCCTCGGGAGCAGGTCGTGACAACGCCGATCTCGCCGACCGGGTGGAAGGCATCGAGTTCATTCCGGTATTCACCGTCGACCAAGATTTTGTTTTAACTGGTGTAGCTTTAGCGAGTCTTGGAGGTCCGCTCGGAAACCCGAGTAATATGTATATAGCTTAGAACTCGTTTTAGTCATAAATGTATTTAGACTTTCAGATAGTCGTAAATGTATTTAAACTATGTACCAAGTGTATATCTTCCCAATAAAGAGGTATAAATTGTACGAGATCCGATTTGGACGCCGCTTGCACGTAGATGTTCAAATTAATGAGTAATCTGTATGTGCTTGCCTTGTTTGTCGAGAAATATCGATAGGGTGGTCCTCACAGCGCCGCTTAGTTTTAGTACCCTACTTTGTAGGTTTGTCATCCTCGCAGGCGCCCCTTTGAAGGTAAGTTGTGTTTCACCCGAGGTGAGAACAGATTACATAGGTATAAGACGGGACAAGTAATGCACCATAATAAAAAAGATGTTTTATCGATAAGTAAACGACATCGTGCCTTGGAAAAAATAGAAAGAGTGCTAACATTATGCCGACGTGGAATAAAAGCTATGTAAAGTACCTCCTCAAAGTGAGTAATATGCCGTTCGGGGATAAGTGTACCGGATAGGTAAGCGTTTATAGGTCCCTTTGCCGAGGTCCCTCGTGGATGCGGTATGGGCCTTCCCATGTTGGGTCCAGTTTATTAAGGCGCCGACTTTACTAGCTTCATTGTTCAGAGACGAGGTCGCCCACGTGGAGTGTGGAGGCTTTCACCTCTGTTGTAGTACTTGCAACTGGCATTTGTACTTGGCTTCATTGATGGTCGAGTTCACGCTTTCCTCTAGAGCATCGAGATTGGCTCGTAAGTTCTCTCCTCGCCATGCTCGCAAAGTTAAGAGTTCTTGGCCTGGGCACCAATCTCACCGGTATAATGACCCGGCACCATAGACTAGGTCAAGGGTGTTTCACCGTGGAAGTCCGAGGTGTCGCTCAGTATGACTAGAGGACTTGAGGAGATTTTCAACCCAACCCCTTTAGCTCGATCTAGCCTCTTTTTAATCCTCAGACGATCGCACGATTTGTCACTTCTGGTCCGACCGTCACTCGTGGGTGTGCGATCGAGGTGAACTGCTGTTTAACTGGAGCTTCACACCATTCTTTGAAATTTTGTCAATGAACCGAGTCGTTGTCCGAGATCAAGACATGTGGTATGCGAGCGGCAAACTATATTTTTCCAAACAAAGTTCAACTTTGCTCGAGGTTTGAAAGAGGCTCACCACCCATTTTGTGAAGTAGTCTATGGCTACAACCAACACCAAGTTGTCCGGTGCTCGGTCGGGCGGACCAACGATGTTGATTCCCACCGCATAAAAGGCCATGGACTCAGAGGCTACCGAGGTCGGTTTGAGGTAGCTTTTTATCGTGGCGTGAAGTTGGCACTCTGGACACTTCTTGACGAGCTCGGCCGATCTAGGACGAGGTGGGCTAACAATATCCCGACCTCAACGCTTTCTTTGAGAGAGCTCGTGATCCGATGTGGCTTCCACAAGATCCCATGTGAATTTCTTTAAGTACATATTCGCCTCTTCCGCCCAAGGCATCTCGTGAGTGGTTGGAGGTAGGATTTTATAGAGAGTTCCTTCATGAATAAGGTATCTTTGGACTTGACCATCATTTTTCGCTTCGATTATCCGCAGAGCACGCTTCTTCCGTGTACGCCTTATGAGTCATCCAATTCGGTTCGGTCTCGTGATGATGTCGATGGGGCCTCGATACTCGGATCGAACTTCTCCACCGTGGATTCGTTGATGACGAGGCTAATTTGCCGAGGACGCCACCGGCTATTCTCTCCTCGGATTCGTGAATCAGAAACACCAAGCAGTCAAGATCTCTTTAGCTTTCTCAAGGTATTGATTCATCCTATCCTCTTTCGCCTCAGATTTTCCTAAGACCGGTTTACTACCACCGGGAATCTCCAAAGATCCGGATTTTTCCACTTTCAATTCTTTTGCGAGACGAAGTCCCGAGATTAGTGCTTCATACTCCACCCGTTGTTTGTGGTCGGGAAGGAGAAAAGTGTATAGGTTACCTCGCTTTTCCGACCGAAGCAAGATGCCCGCCCGCCTCGCTTTTGCACGAGGCCCGCCCACGACATTTGCCAACACCGTGAGGTAGGTTGAGGTCGGTTCCTCCGTTGTTGTAAGGCGAGGTCGGAGGACCTCGCCGGTAGGATCGACTCGTAAACTTGGCTTCTACCAGAAATCGCCGTAGCTTGCCCTTTATGGCCGGCCTGTGAGTATATGATGTCATGCTCACGAGCCCAGTGTCTATTTAGCGATACGTCCCGACGATTTAGGTTTCGACAAGACTTGTCTCGTGGGTAACCGCTAGTACGTGGACGGAACGGGCTTGAAAATAAGGTCTGAGACGCCACCGCCAACGCTATTTTTTTCGTTCGAGTATCTAGTATCCGATCCTTTGAGTGCTCGGTGATGAAGTAAATAGGAAGTTGTCGTCCGAGTTCATCTCGCACAAGTACCGCATCGATTGCCTCATCCGCGACAAATGTGTATAAGGAAAGGAGTTCGCTCTTTGGGGCGACAAAGGTGGGCGGATCGGCCAGTACCCTTTAGTGTGTGAAGGCGGTATGGTGCTCTTCCTCCTGAGTAAGTCCGGGCTCTCCTCAAGATTTTGAAAAAGGAGTTGTTTTTCGACACCGGATAGGAAACTACCGAGGCTGCTAAGCATCCGTGAGTTTGTGGATTTCACGAATTGTTTTTGCACTTGCATGTCAAGTATCGCCTTCACTTTGGTGGGATTAGCCTTCAACCCTTCGAGAAACCCAAAGATCCCAAGAATTTCCTGCTTACCACTTAACGCACTTTGAGGTCGAGCTTAAGGTCGACCGACCCGAGGACCCTGGAGGATAGTTCGAGATCCCCTGCACAACTTTCATTTTTTGCTTTTGACCACAATGTCGCCGACGAGACCTCGACGATCTTTCCCGTGGTGGTCTTTGAATATTGCGCCCACCATTCGCTGGTAGGTAGTCGTGTTTTTAACCCAAAAGGCATTTTTCGATATGCCAAGACATCAAGTCGTAATGAATGCCGCTTTTGGAGCATCTTCCTGTTCATTAAGACTTGGTGGTATCCCTTATATAGATCCAAGAAACTCAAGATCTCATGGCTCACCAATGCTCCACCTTCTTATCAATATCGGGAGGGTATATCATTTGGGCGTTGTTTATTCAGTCGGTATAGTCGACACACGCGCCACCCTCCCGGCTTTCGAACTATGACGGATTAGCCATCCAGTTGGGTACTGACCGAACATGATCTCGCTTTCGGAGTTGGGTCACTTCATCCCTTATCACCTTGTTGCGCCTCGCCGCAAACACCCTCTTCTTTGTCGAATTGGTTTGGTAGCCGGATCGATGTCGAGTCGACGAGTGATGAGCTCGGTGACACCGCCATGTCCGGTGGTGACCATGCGAACACGCCCTCGTATTCCCTCGAAGTTGCATAACATGCTATCGAACGCCGCTGGGACCCTGGTGCCGATCTCGACGACCTTGGAGGGATCGTCATCATATAATTGAGGTCGTCACCGATCATCCCGATGTGACAACTTCGAGGGTTCAAATTGCTAGTTTCGAGGTAAGGCCCCATCTTGGGTCGAGATCCTCGATATTCTTTCGCCGCCGCTTGATCACCTCGATATTTAATATTCTCACGGAGTGGGTATCTTGATGGTAAGGTGGTAGACCGAGAGCACGGCCTTGGTGGCATAGAGCCGCCTCTTCCGAGGACGATGTTATACGGAGGAGGAGCATTGACAAGGAAGAATCGAATGGCTTTGGTGATCGACCGGAGCACGCCCCACGGTGACCGGAAGGGCGATGATGCTTCGTCAGACGCCTCCCGAGTGAAGCTCCGTAGTTTAGATGGTGCCGAAGAATGTGAATCCTCCGACTCGAGTTTTTCTAAGCAACTTTGGAAGATGATGCCGACAGAGACACCGGCGTCGATGTAGACCCCGTGGACGCTTTTGTTACCCACCACCGCTTGTATGGTAATAGCATCTTGACGGGCATGATCTGGGTACCGGATCGTTGTTGGAAAACACGACGCCTCATCGTCCCAAGTCGTTTATTTTTTGCTCATCGGGATCGGTCTCGAGCCGATTCTCGCGACGACCTCGCCACACCCATGTGAAGTCCGGTGATGGCATAGACTTGTTCCATTGCGTGGGCGAGCCGTCGCCCTCGCCATCGCAAGGTGCATCATCTTCGAGGTCCGCCCACAATTGTTGCCACCTCCGCTCTTTCCTTTGCGCTTGCTTCCCGACTCGGTGGTGCGGTCGAGGTATTTCTTAAGCACCCTCTTTAACGAGCTCGCCTATCTCCGAGCTCGCATCTGCAGCTGCCGGTATTGTGACCGCATTCTCGGTGGTAGTCGCAATACTTGTCCTTCGACTTTTTCGATCCTCCTTTCATGGGAGGTGGTTTGGGAAGAGCTCAGCAGGAGCTCAATATCTCCGCCTCGACTTGAGCAGATTATGCATGTTATTGCTGTGATTTGGCCGAGGTCCCGCCTAGACCCATTGGGCCTTTTTGATTCTCGTCAAGGCACTTCGTCGATCGATGCCTCTTCCTCGATCATCCGGCTTCTTCTTCTCGATTTTTGCTCGTCCCATGTCTCTCTCTTTTACGATCCGACTCGCCCCTTTAACATAATTATCCACCAGGTCCAAAGGCTACCGCCTTCGGTTTCTCCCGGTGATTTCTTTGTTTAGTGCGCCTGTGTCGGATCCCATTTTTGAACGCATTGATGATGTAGAGGTCGTTGTCTCATCGATCTTGAGGATTCTTTGATGAACCTCGAGATTAAGTTTTACATCGCCTCGCCTCGCCTCGCCCTCGCGGATGGTGAGCGTGTCGGATGAAGGTTGCCGAGGTGGCATCTTTGATAGAAGCGCCACTGAATTGATCCATGAGATCTCAAGCTATGTATGCCGTTTTCATGGTTGAAGTAACCAACGCAGGCGCTGGAGACCGTAACCCGGGGAAGATCTTGCACATGTGAAAATATTCTATCCCCGATTTTCCATGTTAGTGGTGTAGCAAAATGAAATCTGAGGATCTCCCAAACCGCCATGGCGGCGATGTTGGGTGCTCGATATCGCCGCGGCAGGGTGTATCCGTGATTTCTCCGAAAGGGAAGACGATCCGTCCATGTCGGCCGAATCCCGGAGTTCGCCGCCATCTCCTAGGAGGTGGGAGACCGATAGCGACGCTCATCGCCTCTCCGATGAGGATCGACCGCCTTTCCTCTTCGGTCCCGCTCGCACGCGGACGCGTTCAGCGAACGACTTGTGGTTGTCAGGCCGAGGCGACCGACTTCGCGGGTGACCCGGTGAATAGTTATGGGCGGCTTGCCGAGGTGATCGACTTGGGCATCATGCCGAGGTGATCGTTCTCGCTATCTCGCCGAGGTGAACATCCTCGCTATTTCGCCGAGGTGAACATCCTCGGCTATTGCGGAGAGCGAGCGACCCGGCACCCGTGATCGCCAAACCGGGCGCTCTATTCACGGTTCTTGAGGTTCCCGCCCATTCGCCTCTTCGCTCGTAAAGGTTTGAAATCGCCCATATGGGCATCGAGGAATTCGACACGGCCCGCCGAGGACCTCGTGAGATTGGTGAGTCACTGTTCACGGCTTTGAGGTCATTTTTTCTCTTCTGAAGTGGCGACGATCCCGAGGGTGTATAGGTAGGTCCTCTATGTAACCCTCGTGTGTGTTGTTATCGGAACAAGCGACTTCTTTTCCCTGCCACGTAATACCGGTTGGGGTCTTCATCCGTCCGTTGCAAGCACCACCAACGACGCTAATATTCAGACGAGTCCTCGCCATTGATTTTATGAGAAAACGAAGTTTTTGTTCAAAGTTTCCATAGACGGCACCAATGATAAATAGTGTGTGAGTTTATAAAACGATAAAGAACACAATAGGTTTTACGTGGTTCGATCAAGGTAAAGATCTACGCCCACTCGAGGTATGATTCCTCAATACTTTCACTATGTTTGATTACAATGAATGTATTTAAAACTCTAGTATTCGATAGTTGCTCCCCTTCTACCTTCAATCTAACCTCTATTTATACATGTTGTGAATCCTCAAGATTACCATGGATCCTTGCTTGTGTGATCCGATCTTTGGCGACAGTTCGATCCTCGAATATCTCCTCCAATATCTTTTCTTAGATTTGATCTGGTCAGGTTTAGATGTTGGGCCAGCCGAACCGCAGAAAGTAAGTCGCTAGGTCCAGTCCAGTCATGGGCTCGCTTATTAGGCTTGAGCTGTTGGGCCCCATATCCTATCAAGATATATATTACTTCACAATCCGATTTGGTAAAATGAAATATTTAAGCAAAATTCAAAATTCGAACAGAACTAAAATCGGTTTTAACTATTTCAAATCGAGCTCAATTGTTTCGTTCAAAAAACTGATCCATAACGTCAATTTCAAGCGATTTGGTTTGATTTTTCAATTTCGATTCGAATTTGCTCATCCCTACAATCACTAGGTCCGAATAAAGTAAATTGGGGGCCTGAAGCGAATAAAGTATAGATAAAAAATAAATTATGTATATAAAAAGAAATTGTCTTTCTTACTTTCTCGGACCCAAAATAGTTATTAATATTATATAATTAAGATAACATATTAATTTTTCAGAGCGAAAGAGAGGGTGTTTTGGCTGGGCCCTTTTTTCATTCTAAAAGAAATTGTGTTGGGCTGCTCTTCTTTTCTAGTTATCTTCCTTTGGCTCCTAATGGGCCGATTAACTTTTAGGAATTGGGCTCTTTAGAATAATTAAGTAGACGTTGGGTTGAAGCTATTTTATTCCTTAGTCCGATTAAATTAAATTGGGTATTAAACTAATTCTACATTAATAATTTATAAGGCTTAATTTTAAAATAATTAAGTTTTGAGATTAATTCTTATATAATTAAGATGTAGTCTTGTACTAATTATTAGATTCACTTTTTAATTTAATTATCAGTTGGATATTTAATTAAAACATTATAACTAGATCTATATTTAGAATCAATCTAATTATTACTTTACTTATTGTCCTGTTTCTCATATGTATATATAACTTGTGAAAACGCATAGTATGAATCAGGTTAAGACCAACCAACATGATTTGCATTAACCAGACGCACAAGCCTGAAAAGGTTGTGTTTTAGATAAGTGGATTTTACCTCGACCAGAACCACTAAATAAGTAATGGTTTTGGTTCTAAAACCGATCCATTAGATAATGGATCCGGACCGGACCCCGACCATCAACTATGGGTCTTAAACGGTTCGGATCCGAGCGGTCTAAACTAGAACCGCACTGCAACCAAAACCGTAATCAAACCGCTGCTTTATAATTTAATGGCTATGAGTGATTTCGAATCGGTATGGATAAAATTGGCTTATTGACAAGCCTACTTAAACTTAAGCTTGTCAATAGATGAGTTTACTCAGACCAGAACTAATAAATAAGTATTGGTTTTGGTTGTGGAACCGGAACCAAACCCGGATCGGACCATCAAACTATGGACCTAAACGGTCTGGGTCTAAAGCGTGTCTGGAACAAGAATTAGAATCGAAACCACTGCATTAAAATTTAATGGGTTTTGAGCGGTTCCGAATCGGTACAGATAAAACCTACCTATTGACATCCCTAGTATAAACAATTAGGTCGGCTCACAATTTTCACATAAGACTAGTCAAGATTAGGGCTGGGGAAACGGTTTTCGGTTATCGGTTAATACCGAACCGAACCGAAACTATGCCATGTTCGGTTAACCGTATACCGCATATTCGGTTTACGGTTCGGTTTGCGGTATAATATTTTAAATTTTTTCGGTTTTCGGTTAACCGATAACCGAACGGTTATTAACCGAAAAACCGAAAATCTTTTCTATTTTATTAATTATTTTAATTTTTATAAATCTGTAAAAACTAATCACTAATATTAATTAAAGTTAAACCCTATTACTCTAATGTATCAAATTATCAAATTACTCTAATATATCAAATTATCATTGCATGAACATGATAGTTTGTTGATGGATTGATGTTGATTGCTTTGATTTATTTTGAATTATTGATGGATATTGGATGAATTTTTTTATGGACATTAAAATTTGAAAAGTTTACATATCTGATTGCAAAGCTGTATCTTATGACATGTCGTTTATAAATTCATGTAATCTCCAAACAATTTTTCGATTTTTGGTTAATCAAAACGAACCGCATTAACCGATGCGGTTTTGGTTAACCGAACTTAATAAACGGTTCGGTTTCGGTTATTAAATTTATGAAAATTTCGGTTCGGTTAATCAAAAATCGCGCGGTTAACCGAACCCGAACTGCTTCTCACCCTAGTCAAGATAGCTATCCAACTAATAAGCTTATCTTGTACTGTCAATATGTGGGTTATCTGAGACAAACCTCACTTAAATAAGTCAGGATAACTTCTTTGGATCTAACACTAAATCTGTCATAATTATAAAAAATAAAAAATAAAAAATTTGCTAGAGGTGTAGTCCCCCGTAGCCTGATGTAGACTCGTTTCAGAATCAATACATATTATTTATATACATATATATAATAATGTCTGTTTATATATTTTTATATAACAATGCTTATTTTATAATATAACTTATTTATATATACAATATTTTTATAACAATAGTGAATTATACAAAAATAACCAACTAGATCAAAACTATACATCAGCAGCTGTCTGTAGCGCCTAGATGAGATTCTGAAAGATCAAAAGTAGAACGTGTATGCAGCAAACATAATTAAGTGAATTCCTCTGCATTTTCAAATATATATAGGGAGAAAAAAGAAAGATTACTTGTTAGTAGATATGAATACCTTTGATAGTTATGACCAGTGGCGGAGCCAAGAAATATTTCCTGGGGGCCCAATTAATAATAATTTTATAAGATAATAAAATAAAATTTTAAATAAAATTATAAAATAATAATAATTTAAATAATGTAACGAGTTTATTATAATCCTTTTAGAAATTTGATTGATAATATTAATTCACATATAAAACTTTATTATTTGCATATATCTTTTATTTTATCAATATAAAATAAATAATAGAAAAGAAAAGAAATAGCATTTTATCAACATAAAATAAGTTATAGAAAAAGAAAATGAAAGAAAGATAAAGGAAAATAAGTATAGGAAACGAAAAGAAAAGAAAAATATGTAGCTAAGAGATATCGAACTAAGATCTCCTAAATGAGAGATGAAAATTATAACCTATTAGATTACAATAGATTTAGTTATTAAATATTAAATATCTATAGAGAGAGCACACACATTTAGCTAAGAGTTAATTCACATATATAGTGTTAATTTATATATATTTTATTTTATCAAAAGAAAATAATTATATAAGAAAGAAAAAATAAAAAAAGATCCTAAAATAAAGAGAAGAAATAGAATAGAGAGAGGGGAAAAAAAGTTACAAACCAAAAGAAAGAAATAGAAAAAAATAAAGAAAGAGGGGAAAAAGGAAGAGATAAGAGAAAAAAGGAAAATAAACGCCAAGAAAGAAGAAAAAGAAGGAAAAATGAAAGAAGGAAATAAAGAAAGAAAAAGAAGGAAAAAAAGAAAATAAAAGAAAAGAAGGATGACGCAAGAAGTAAAAAGAAGGAAAAGGGAAAGAAGGAAATAAAGAAAGAAAAAGAAGAAAGAAAAGAAAAGAAGGACAGACGCAAGAAGTAAAAGAAGAAACAACAGAAAGAAAAAAAAACCCAAAGACGAGTTTCGAAATCGCGACCTACCCGAAACAAAGACGGAGCTTAACCATGAGACTAAACAAACTTCTTTAAAATGTTTTAACATATCAAATATATAACTAGTTTTTCAAAAATGCCAACGTGGTTCGCCTAATCGTTATGACTAACCTCTTTTGTTTTTGTCGCAGAAATTTACGATCGCTATTTTTAGTATGTATTGGATAAATCTACATTCCTATATAATAACCTACAAATTGCATAAACCGACAAATCACGTTGAAAAATTAGATTTGATAGGCTCAGATCTATAAAAGTGTTAGTAGAACTTTAACCTCAGATATTTGACATCGAAAAACTCACTTTATCACTAAGTCATCTCTGACGGGACACCTCTTTAGGATTTATCTTTTCCTATTCGGGTGTATGAATATAATGACCGATCAGCATAGACAAATTTGTTTCTAGTAATTCTATGTCTATTTGGAAGTGTATCAAAGATCAGCCATTGGGGGCATTAGCATTAATGGAAACTGAAAAGTAAAAATCAGTGACTTGAGAAGTTATTTTAAAAGTAAATTATATAATACTTTCTTCATTCCATTTAAAATGTTGTACTTTCATTTTCTTGTTATCACATTACAAATGTCATATTTTATTTAAAGAAATAATTATCCCTTTAAAAGATGTAGTACCCACTTTTATCCTTTACTATTATATATATATATATATATATATAGAGAGAGAGAGAGAGAGAGAGAGAGGTGTGAGGCTCAAATAAGAACCAATTTTAACGCGAGAACCAAGAACCATGGAAATTTTTACGCACAAAATGAATTTTATGAAAGTTAATGATCTGTTGAAAGTTATCGAATCTAAAAATTCGAAATTTTCACCCGTGGTTCGAATCCCATGAAAGGCGAAAATTCTATTTTTGGATTCAAGAACTTCTCGCCGGATTCATCAAGTTTCACATCAATTCATCA
Source organism: Salvia rosmarinus (assembly GCA_036937905.1). Lineage (NCBI taxonomy): Eukaryota > Viridiplantae > Streptophyta > Magnoliopsida > Lamiales > Lamiaceae > Salvia > Salvia rosmarinus. The sequence continues at coordinate 46,149 of JAODLM010000378.1, forward strand.
TTTTTTGGTTCTCACGTTCTCACAATAATAATGGTTTTACGTTAACACTATATATATATATATATATAAATTTGATTTGTTATGTGATTGCAAAAAAACTATGCATTTAGTTGAACTGAATAATGCATTCAAATGAACAAAAAATGCATGTAGTTGAATATAATAATACATGCGGTCGAAGCCGCACCAGCGCAGGCGTACAGGTTTCGCGTTGTTCGACGCCGCCGCCGCCGCTGGCCAACAATGCATTTTTACGTTATGTTAATGCATTGACATGTTTTGATCAATGCATGGACGTGCTTTGTTCAATGCATGAACGTGTTTTGTTAAATGCAAGTTTGTGTTTCATGGTAACATTCAGTTTTATGTTTTGTTCAATGCATTGACATGTTTTGATCAATGCATGGACGTGCTTTGTTCAATACATGAACGTGCTTTGTTCAATGTATGTTTGTGTTTTGTGGCAACATGCAGTTTTATGTTTTGTTCAATGCATTGTCATGTTTTGTTCAATGTAGTTTCATGTTTTGTTCAATATATTTTTATGATTTTCGACCGTAAATCTCTCATCCATCATTCTCTGTCAATTCCGTCGTCTCTTTCCGTTATCACCGGTGAATTCGTCGTGAATCACCGCCATAGCTATCATATTTCTTGATTCTACAATCAATTATCGAATTTATTTTCTATTTTTTCTCAAAATCTATCAATTTTGTTCTCAAATTTTTTCCTTCTTATTCTTTCTTTCAAAATCTGTTGTTTGTTATTGTTTGTTTATATCGTTGTTGTTTTTTGCCGGTGTTGCCGCCGGTGCCGTCCGCTGTCGTTGCTGCCGTCGTCGTCTCTGACGCCGTCCATTGCCACAAAGGAGGAGAAGAAGAAGGTTGATTTGATTTCTTCCCATTTTGTCCCTTGTAAAAATAAAATAAAATGAAAATAAGCCACATGTCGATTGTGGTACGCCACGTGCTCAAAATGCTGCTGCTCAGACGGATACTATATACTATCTTGGGACGAGATACTATGAACTCAACCCTATATATATATATATATATATATATATATATATATATATCCTAAATACTTACGTCGAAGTTAAATAAGACACTATAAACTGGGATTTAAACGAGATTTTTAATTGGAGACAGAAAACAGTTGGTAATTGTGTGAAGACAAGCAGGATGCTACAATTACAAGCAATCTGGACTTTGGACCAAATTCAGTCACCTTCTCCATGTGAGGGATGTTTAAATTAGTCTTTACACATATACATGTAATCAAAAATCAATGCATTAATTATTCATAGAGAAAAAATGTATTTTTTGTTTTGTTGTATTGTGGTAAAGGAAATGAAAGTCCCAATAAGCTATCCACAAGTCATGATTCTTTAATTATATGTTCCTTTTCCTCCCCTACTACACAGGTTGACGTTATCTGCACGCCAAGAGAAAGCAGACTAAAAAACAAAATACAAGTATACCTACATGGTTATATTTCTGTCAAGAAAGGGAATTACATCTACTATATCCTGTTGGTTGTAGTGAAATCATACCTCGTTTTCACCTTCTATTTCAAATAGTACGAGTACTTATGACTTATAAATACACACTCTACGTACATGCCAAGATTAATTAAGTGACATAACATACATTTATTTTACAAATATTTTGAATTCACTACCAGCTATGGAATTTCGTCTTTAATGGCGAACTTGACTGTCCAAAAATATTTCTTGGAATGATGCGACTTTGCACAAATATTTATTATTATTACTATTATTATAGGGCAGATTCTGCACCGAGTTGGGACTTGGGATTGAGGTGTGTTGTTAAAATTACTATATGTTCTTACAGTTTAACATATTTTTCAGAAAACGATCCCTTTATTGAAAATATGTTAAACTTTAAGAACTAATTGTAATTTCTGTATTAATATATACATAGAGGGGTGTATGTTACATATCTATGAGCACATACCATGAGCACTAATAACATATGTGGTCCATGTGTTAATATTTTTTTAATTAATTTTTTTCTTATATCTCATAAAATATGATCAAAATCATACGAATTAAGTAAAATTAAAGTTTTATTTGTTCCTTTCTCCTTTAACTTCAAAGAGAGGAATACAATTAATTTTAAATTAGATTTTTCTTTCATGTAAATTTTAAATTTGATGTTCGTGGTCGTAAGTTATGCGTATAAGAGAAAAAATAAAATAAAATAAAATAAAATAAGAAAAATATTAATCCCTCCTATATATATGAAAAAAAGTTGGGTATATCTGAATACACGGTGTATTTATCCTAATTAAATCCAGTTAGAGTTTATCAATTCTCAATAATAAATTTTATCAATCCTCAATTAAAATTTATAATCACAATTAAGATTTAATTAGGATTGATTCACTGTGCATTCGGATATATCGAAGCATGCCTCTATATATGTATAACTAGATTTAATTTATTTTGATATACAAAGTGAAATTTTGGATTTGCCTGTAAGAATATTTTTTATCTATATATTTTTCAAAATTATGAAAATTTTAACATTATAACACTATAACAAACATTAGAATATTCGAAAAATAATTGCTTGAAATTCAAAATTTCAAAATTAAGAGATACGTGTAAAAAAGAGAAGTAATGCGAGTAATTTTGATTTCTCTGACATTTGAAAGAAGAAAACTTTTAACGGGGGAGAGAAGCAAATATAGGTTGCTGAAAATACAATTCTTGAAGGCAAGCCATCCCTTGTTACAATAAATTGATCTATACTATTTTTCATTCTCCAACAATGCTAGCTCTAGTATCTATACTATACGCACAAATATTCTTATTATACACATATAATGACCCTCAACTGAAACTGATGTGGTAATAGGAAAGAAAGCTGCCACTAACCAACATCCAATTCGTTGGTAAAAAAAGTAAAGAAAATATATTTTAACTTGAGAACGTGAGAATCAAATGTATTCGCTATAAAAGTTGATGAATCCGTCGAAAAAGTTACTGAATCCAAAATATTCGGAGTTTTCGCATGGGGTTTGAAACTCATGAGTGGCGAAACTTTTATTTTTTTGGATTTATTAATTTTTCGTGGATTCAAAGAACTTTACATGAATGCATAATTTTTTTGTTCTCACGTTATCACAATAAAAATGATTTTTACGTTAACCCTCCCCTATATATACATATATATATAATATTACAGAGTGAGGTTCAAATAAAAACAATCTTTAACGTGATTATTAAAAACCACAAAAATTCACTATGAACAAAATGAATTCTATATTAACATTGGCGCATCCGTTGGAAAAGTTATCGAATAAAAAAATATAATTTTCGTCCCTTGTGGGATTCGAACATCGGTGAAAATTTTTAATTTTTTAATTTAATAAATCTCCACGGGATTTGTCAACTTTGACAATGAATTCATCATTTTTTAGTTCTCATGATAAAATTGATTCTTACTCCCTACATATACTATACACATATGTGTGTGTATAATTCCTTCTACAGTAATTTGCTCCAAATGGAATGAATTATATTTATATATAGGAGATGATTAAATAGAAACTTGTTTACACGTAGGAATTGAAAATTAATCTAGATCATCGATCTTTGTGAGATCTACATTTATTATAAAAAGAAAACATTATTGTAATACAATTTTTTTTTATCAAATATCAGCATTACATAATCGTAAATAAATATTATTCTATATATAAAGAAGCATGGTTCTTATTCCAATGAAAAACATTTCTACCAAATCTTATACTCCCTCCGTCCACCAAAATCGTTCATTGATTTTGGTGGCACGGTTTTAATAAATTATAATGAGTGTAAAGTAAGTGAGTATAAAAAAGTGTGCCATTGTGATAATAAATTAATATATTAATAGATATTGAGTGTAAAAAGGTGAGCTATAGGTGGTTTTTTGGTAAATAAGTAGATAGGTTTTGGGTAAAAATGTAAAGTTAATGTTTTCAAAAAAATGAAAGTGGACATTTTTTGTGGATGGATCAAAACGGAATTAAATACACAAATTTAGTGGACGGAGGGAGTATATGCCTATACATATATAGAAAAGTGGATCATATAAAAACTTTTACTACTACAGAAATTATAAATTAATCTAAATCATTAATTTTTGTGAATCTAATATTGTCAGTAATGTAATGCATAAAATTTTTATCATATAGAAGCATTAATATTATATATATATAAAAGTAGTATTATTGTTTATATAGATAAACATATTCTCTATAACACTGCAAAAAGAAAAGGTTTCTCCCGGAATCCATCAGTCGCTATATTTATATTTATTTTTGTTATGGAGATTGAAGAGGTATGTAATCTGACCTTTTAGGCTTCCAACATACACAAAGAATTGAGGATGGGTTTTGATTGATGATGAATTGATCAATTTTAAACTTATTAAACCATCTTATTCTTCAAATACATAATTCTATATTTTATCAATGTATCATATCATAAAAAGAAACGACACTCGATATATATCCTCAACTCCACCTTATAAACCAAGTTTAGCTTTATACAATTTACCTGTAATCTCTCTTTCCCAAACTCGCTGTTGCCTCATGAAACTTCAACTGTTCCGCTCCAAGTTATTTCATTTTCTGTACCAAATAAATTATAAGTTTCATATCTTCTTCAACTATCAAACTCAGAGATTACATACCTAGCGAGGAGAGACTAATTGATGGAGGAAAAATATATTTATATATATCAAGGTACTAAGCAAGTATATATAGAAGACGTGTGTATAGATATAGCAAGTGTAAGTATATGTGGATACACAATTTATAGATAGCTTTGTAACTCTTTGGACAAGACTACAAATGCACCAATAATCTATCTATTGCTCGCCTTCCTTCACCGTTGATGATGTGAGGTAAAATAAAATAGAAGCTAGGCCAAATAATTCAACCGAAGTATGTTATATTTTCAGTAGAGATGGTGCTAAAGTCAGCTGCACTACTAGATGTAACCGAGGTGTGCAAGGAGGAGGATGTGAGAGGAATCTGTGGCGACAGCGGAGGAGGCGGCGGCGCAGCAACCGAAACAGCCCCGGATGACAGCAAGGATATATGGGGAGATGGAAGCATATTAGATTCTTTGTATTTGTATTTCAAGATCTCAGTCCTCACAGCATTTAACTCTGCTTGCAAGACTTGTACCTGCTTCTGCAACGCTAGGATCGCTCCCATGCACCCATACACCGGATCTCGCAGCCTCACATTCGCCTCGTAAACGAGACTGTTTGCTGCATCTGCTCTTCGGCTCTCAGGCACCTCCTGTTTAAATGTGAAAAAATTAAAAAATGCAAACAAAGTAAAATATGTTTATTTGTGAATTCAAGATTAGTTAGTGAAACTACTTAGGCATTCTATCTTCTATAGCGATGTTTTAATCTCAGTGGATAGTGACAACACAGATTATGATGACGAGAACTAGGGTTTTACCATGAGCATCTTGGAGACGTTGCTAGCGCCGAAGACTTTGTGAACAGAGGCAAACTTGTAGGGTTCGCGGGGGGAGAAGTATGGAGAAAACGGGCATTCTTGAGCGCAGCGCCGCCTCAAGAGCTTGCAGGCGGCGCAGGGAGTGATGGTGTTGAGGGTTTCGGAATGCCCCAACATGTGTCTCCTTCCTCCCATGATCTGATGATGATGTTGATGAAGATGATGAGCTGCGCCATCCAGTTCTCTCTCGATCTTCTTGCCTATCTCCTCAAATCTCTCCCTGCAACACAATTTTTTAGGAAATGTATCAATTCAACAGTAAGATTGATGTGTTTTTTATACTCCAATGTTGTTTGCAAATTGTTATCAATTTTAACTATTTACTTCTGAACTCATCATGGCGGTAACTCTATTTCATCTTTTCAAGAACTCAGTTATGTATGATTGTGATGAGAGCTTTTAGGCTGTGTATGTGTGTGTGAAAGGGTGTGATCACCTTTCTGTGGACATTCAGGCATGCTATTGAGCCAGCAAGAAGATTTGAGAGAGAGGGGAGAAGAAGGTTTGAAAGAAATTTAAAGGGGCGATAGTTAAGAGTGCTTAAAAGGCAAGACAGAGAGGAAAAAGATGGTCCATAGCTCATTATACAAACTGCCAAAACAATGTCATTAGGAAAATGAAAATCGCATCTTCTTTGTACATTAGCAGTTAATTAACAGTTGTACTGTAGTCTCTGATGCGTGTACGAGGATTCAAAGTCCACAAATATTGATCATCTGCAGAAAAAAATATATATACATAAATGTTTTGAGAAATTTTGATGATAATTAACAATATTAATTGCCATACACAACAAAATTGAAGGTGGGGATTAGAAAGGAATGCCAGGTTTTGTCACGCTCTCCTCACACGTGCGAGTCCTTCAAGTGTTGACTTTTGCAGCATGTTCAGCAACATATACATTCCTTCGAATTCTTTCCCATGTGGGATTTTTGCTTCTTTCTTATAAAAAAATCTAAAAAAAAGAAAAGAAAAATGATTTTGATTGCATTTGTTAATTAGATAAGGATCAAATGCAAAATTTATTTAGTTTTTGTCAAGTTTATTGACGGTTGATCTCGTGCAGTCATTTAATCAATGAAATGTTGCAGTTGCGCACTTGCTAATCATGTGATTAGTTCACTAACTATTTGTCTTGTTTTAAGTTATTGAAGTGAAACATAGTCCACACTTTCAGTAATTGTCGGAGAAAATGATGGAACACCTCCAAGATAAAACCTTCTTAAATTTTTTACATAAATATTGGCCTAGTTTGTCGCTACTTACACCACCTTGCTAATAGAATTGGACATCTCACCTACACTATTCCAAATGGCAAGTTTCGAAAATAAGATTTCACAATCTTCTCTTAACTTAAAATTTTCGACTTTTTTAATATTTGGATTTATATTAAATAAAAAAAGCATCAATGTAGGAATTATGAATCAATTTGGAGCTCTGACTTTTGTATGATTTGTGATTGTCATGACAGATGCATTATATTGTAATATATAAAATTTATTATCATGACAGATGCATTATATCGTAAATATAAAGATGCATTATTCAGCCTCTTAAGAATCGCCTAGTGATTGAGTGAGTATTTCTAATGTTAAATGTCTCAAGTTTGAATCTCATCAATCTCTTGATATATCAATCTGAGCCTATCATGTTTGATTTTTCACGTATGGTTTAGTCATCCAGTGTGATTTACATACTATTGCACATGAATTTGAATTTACACAGTACACTAAAAAGTAGTGACTACGAGTTCTCATAAAAAAAAAAAAAAAAGATCATTATTAATTTAGAGTCAAAATCAATCTTCACTTTCCAATTAATCAAAACCTACAAACACCATTGGTTCATAATTCATACTCTAGCGATGGTCTGTACCGTAGTAACGTATGAACCATGCTATTTTATGTATACAATAATTTTTTATTACGATAATATTATATATCGGTTTTTATATATCTAAATAATATTTTTTTATGACAATTATAGATCATATAAAGATTAATATAAAGTAGATGCATTCCTAATTCCTACACTGTAAAAGTTCTTATATGATCCACTTACTATACACATATACTATGCATATTTTTACAAAATTATGTGTAATTAATAAATGCAAAGGTTATCCATTAGTATCAAATACATTCTTCTTGTGTTTACGTTTCTTCAAACGGAGCATGTATAGATAAAAAGAATATCAAGCTAATTAACCTAAATACAAGAAGTACTTTTCCAAACGATAGTAATATGTTTAATAAATACAAAGTATAATAGAAGAGAAACGATTGGTTGAAAGCAGATTTTGCTTGGGTGTGAATGGAATATTCTATAGAACATGGAGGTGTACTACATCCCCTCTCACATGATAATATTTTATTAATATAATTTTATAGAACATGTAACATGTTATCAAGGTGGGTGCTAATATACGGGAATTAATGAAAGGGTACATGTATGAAGTAGATATTGATTCATGAATAATTTTTACTTAAAGTTTAAGGAAATGACACCTTGGATTCTCGTTTGACCCGTATTTTAAGGCAAGTAACCAGCCCCACTGGTTCACCCAGAACTCATCAAATCTCACTTGATGTAGTACTGTCACACAAACCTGCAATTTGATCAGTCATGTTTCTCCTCAATCAAATTGAATCATGTATATAAATATAAAATATGTTTGGACTATTTAGTTTTTTTTCTTGATATGGAAACCCTAAATTGAATTCTTGGAGTTTCATAGGAGTAGGTTCACATAAAAACCTTATTCAAAGTGAGAACATGATAATCATTTTCAACTTTTAGATCTCGAAGATTTATGGTGATGCAACACTTTGTTGGATAAGTGCATTGTACACCACCCGAGTTCAAATCCCATGAGGAGCAAAAATTCAAATATTTTTGTTTAATACAGTAATTTTTATGGAGAATGCATTGTTCTGTCCATTTATCATTCTAAATTGATTGTCCAGATTTGACATCTATTTGCTAAATCTAATTTCTAAAAATGCTAAGCTTTATTCCTACGAAAAAAATTAAGAGGACAAATATGTAATTTTATATATTAAATCGTAATATCTCTATTTTTTGGGATTCCGTATCCTTTTTTGTGGATACGTTTATCTTAGATAGATTTTTATTTATGTCTTTTACACAAAATTATATCTCCACTACATGCTAGTTAATTTCTCATTCACGCTGTTGGAGTTCATAATTTCGCTTTTTATTCTTTGAATGAAATGTCATGGTAATTTCAACTTGTTACATTTGTGCAATATTATGTATACGTTATGCTACAAATAATAGACATTGTGCAACAAATCCAAACAGCACATATTACTCCTTCAAATAATTCACGAATTAGTGGTATTACGCAACATATAATACGAAAATATGCTATGCATACAAACATATATACTAAGAATGATATATAGCATCGGCAACAAATTTGACATCATCCAGTAAAAATTTGACGAAAAAGGCAAAATGTTTCCACAAAGAACAACGTCAGTTTCATACATCAGCGATTTGACACATCCTGTAAAAATTTGACAAAATCCCCTATTTTCAGGAAGATGAACAGATTTGTAGATCTATCTATAGAATTTGAAAGGATAATTTACCATTTGATAAGCCTCATTTTTACATGATTTATAAGGCTATATTCGTTTCGTTTCTAAGTGATAAGTGATCTTTCGAGTTATCCTTTATATATTTATGTTTACCTTGGAAGATATTATGCCGTGTGTATTTCATGTCATTTTAGCATAGGTTTTGATGTCAAAAGGTGGATCACGATAAAGAGGAATCACTAGCCCAACCGCGAGATCATGCGAAGAAGAACTGCTTGAAAACGACATTGAATATGAGATAATGGATTTGAAAATATGGATGTTCAAAGTGTACTATGTTGAAGAGCATCTCGATAGAAGTCCGTAGGCGCAAAACGGATCGCAATTGAGTCCGGACGAGAGAGAACGGAGCGAACGGCAAAGTCGCAAGCAGTGAATTACACTCGCGAACCGAGCTCATGATTTAGGTCGCGATGCTAGGTCGCGAGGATGAGCGAAAGTTCAGCATTTTGAATGCCTCGACATGTCTTCACGGAAAGCTTTGCTTGCACGCCATGAGGCCCTAGATTGCGTAAGATACATATTGGACGACACTTTGAATCGAGTCGTAATAGATCAATCAGTCGAATAGGATCAATCGTAGTCGTAATGTGATTGGGGAATTTATGAAAAAAGGGAGCTTATGTTTTATTATAAATAGGGAGATAGATCAGTAGTTTTAAAACACCATTCAACACCATTCCAGAGCAGAACACAAATTCTTCTTTATTTTCTTTTGCAAGTTCTTTTCCCGTTTAATTTAGTTTAGCTTTTTCTTTAAGTATTTTCATTCCAATTTCATAGTTTAGTATTAGAATTCAGAATTTCTTCCGGATTCAAGTCGCTACAATTGTTCTTCGTGGATTCTTACGGTTTTATCTATCTATCTTAATTTATGTTTTATTTAATTATTTATTGCTTTGGTAATTTAATTATGCGTAGCTAAAATTCGTGATCGATCCTAGGGTTTGCATGATTCAATCCTATATGTTGTGATTTCATTATCGCTATTTACCTTCCGTGCATTGATTCATGATTCTTGGTGCTTATTTATATGTGTTGATTTCGATCAATCTTGATGCATATCTAGTTGTCGGTTAATTACGAATTGTATTAATTGTCAATCGATCTTGAATGCATGATACGAATAAGCCTCGAGTCGAGTCGAGATAGGATATTAGAGGAAGCATATTCTTAGTGATCCTTTTGGAGTTACTTGTTTTCACCTAGAATGGTAGGGAAAACCGTAATCTAACGCAAAGAATTGTCGAATTGAAGTTGTTGGTTATATTTGTGATCTTTCATCTTATCGGATTAAAATTGGCTAATAGGAACAGGATAAACATACGTTGTGGATAGGATTAATGCATCCTTAGGGTTAGTCTCTTATCTGCTTTTATCTTCCGTGTTTATTGCTTTGTTTTATTTTCTCGCATGGTTACGCCCGCTGATTAAATTCAAGCCCTTAAAACCTTTCACCCAATTTTACGTGTTTGAATAATGATGAATTATCGCTGAGCTAGCTTCAGTTTTCAGACATAATCCATGTGGATACGATACTCGACTTACCTTCTATATACGCCTTTTACGTGTGAAAAGTGAGCGATCAAATTTTCGGCGCTGTCGGGATTGTTAAGATTACATAGAATAATTTGACGATTTGGATTTATTAATTCAAGTTATTATTTTAATTATTTATTGTTACCGGAGCTGAATTCTCTCTTTTCTCACGTAGTTTATGCGTACAAGATCTCAGGGACCTCCTGAAATATTATTAGACCCCGAGATCGAAAGTTCTCAAAGGAGAAGAGGACGAGAGAAGAGACGGGCTGTAATGGCAGCTAATCCACAGAACGGGGGCATTCCTCCCGAGCAAGCTGCACGCATGTTAGCCGATTTCGCAGAGATGCAGCGCCAGATGGCGAATATGGGACTCCTTGTCCCTACCCCAGAGACGAGACCTCTGAATTATATGTACCGACCTCCCACTGAGCAATTCCAAGGAGGCGGATGGGGCCCGGAAGTCAATGCAAACAACTTCGAGTTAAAGCCGGCCCTAATCAAGATGGTACAAGGAGAGCAGCTTGTGAGGAGTCACAGAGGACCCGAATGCGCATCTTCGAGACATTCTCGACATTTGTGACACCATCAAATGAATGGGGTGCCACAAGACACGATCCGGACGCGCATGTTCGATTCTCTCTCGCAGATCCAGCGAAGGAGTGGTTCAAGAGTTTGGACCGCACGGCATAAACAATTGGGGATCTTTTGAAAGTTCCTCTCAAAGTATTTTCCGCCACCAAATCCCGTAAAATCATCACGAGATCTCCCACTTCCCGCCTAGAGATGAGTCATTGTTCGAGTCGTGGGAGCGATTCAGGGCCTATTGAGAAAGTGCCCACAACACGGATTCTCCAAAGAATGCAGATCACGCAGCTTCTACAGCAATGACATGGCATACAAGGAGTATAGTGGACGCTCGCAGTGGATGTTTATGAATCGTCGTAGAGGAGGCCACGCATCATAGAAGAGATGGCAAGCAAATAGTTATCAATGGCCAACGGAGAGAACGCTAATGGTTAAAGCAAGAAATGTCGAGACCGATTCGAGATACGACGAGTGATGAAGCAATTCACTCTTTCAAGAGTCGATCGAGACAGCAGAAGGTAAATCATATCAATCGTAGGAACCATGGGAAATCACCATACAATCCGAATAATGTAATCATCCAAATTTCTTGTATGCCAACCGATCACTTAATTTTCTAACACAAAAGGTGTAAGTATAGGGTAAGTTAAGTATCGATCCATGTGGATTGTAACGCGAAAACACGAAGCTAACTCAACGATGATTCATCATTATCCAAGCAACAAATATGGTTTGGTAAGATTTTAGGGCTCGAAATCAATCCAAAGCAAAGGTAACAAAACAGTAAAGTAAAATAAAGCAATAAACACTGGATGTTTAAAACAGATAAAGACGACTCAACCCTAGGGATGCATTAATCCTATCCACAACGATGTTTATCCTGCTCCTATTAACCAATTTTAATCCGATAAGATGGAAGATCACATATATAACCGACAATTTCATATTTATTAAAAGCGGTCAGAGATTACTAGTTTTCCTATTATCTTTACGCTCTAGGTGAAAACAAGCAACCCAAACGGATAACAAATAATATGCTTCCTACGAATATCCTATCTCACCACGACTCAAGCGCTCATTCAGATCATGCATTCGATATCGATCGACAATTAACACAATTACATAATTAACCGACAACTAAATATGCATCAAGATTGATCGTAAATCAACACATATAAATAAGAACAATCGAATCATGAATCAATGCTCGACGGTAAATTGCGATAACAAGAATCACAACATATAGGATCGAATCATGCAAACCCCAGATTAGAACGAAAACTAGCCGTATATAATAAACGGAATAAAATACGATTTAACCATAAAACGAAATTAAATATATAAAACCCGTGATGAAGCGTTGATGAACAATCGTTGGGCTTGAATCCCAACCTCATAAAAACGGAAATTAGAAGATCGTCCGGACGAAACGCTCCGGATCGAGACTAAACGTAAAACAAATGAAGAACAATGCGAAACAACTCTAGAATGAAAATATATGGAAGCTAAAGCTAAAACTCAAAAACTTATGAAAACCGAGAAAGAGGCTCGAATCGAGGTATCAAGTTACGCGAGGGTGTTGCCATATATAGGCACACCCCAAACCCTAGTTTCTCCTTCCGCCGCTGCCTCGCGACCACTCCTCATGGTCGTCAGGTGCGGTCGCGAGGTAAGTCTCGCCGCTCCTCTCGCCATTGCCGCCCACGCCCGCTGGTCGGTTGGCGCCATAGCTAGCGGTCGCTAGCCACGGTCGCGAATCGTGAAAGTGGCTTTCTGTGTTGGCTTCGGTTGCGGGCACGAGGTCGCAGTAGCGGCCTCGCCGGGTTCTCACGCTGGTTGCCTAGCGGCCAGCCCAGCGACCGCCAGGTTGGTCGCTAGAAACAAGCCGATGTGTATTTTGGCTCAAGGCCGCTCCTTGCTCGATTTTCAACATATGGACCTACACAACACCAAAAGAACACCTAAGAGCAAAGATCTTCTAGAAATAGATAAAACATTAAGAATCGATACGTAAACGCACATTAAACGAGCTAAACTCATCTTCAAATATCAACTATAAACGGTAAAATGCGCTTATCAAACCCCCAAACTTAAATCATTGTTTGTCCTCAAACAAAACCAAAACAGAAAGACACAACGAAAAGATCAACGAGCGAGCAAAGATGATAACCATTCTAGCCCTCGAAACATATCAACACTCAAAACATAAGTGCACATGACGACGTTAGTCCACTCAACACAAACAACAATTGACGGTAAAACTCATTTAATTCAACCTCACAACGGCATGTGTGTAAAATATAGGATACACTCAACTCATAAAGAAATGTAGGACGGTATATACTCAACGATCAATGAAATGCAATCATCTTACCATGGGCTTGCTGCTTTCTAATATCTCCACCGCCATTGTGTTCAAATTAGGATCAAAGAGGTCTTTTCATAGGTTGAATGTAGCACATTGGTTAAGGTAGGATAAAATATGGCTAAGTGACTCAAGAATATTCCAAGCACCCCATTTATACTTTTCGACACATATGGACTTTGTCCATTTTCTTCTTCTTTCCCAACATGCTAAATCAACGCTTAATGCCACGTAGGTACCTATACTTTGATTAAAGACCCTTTATGCTCAACACTCATAGTGAACTTAACATTTTCTTTTTCTTTTCTTTTCTAGAGCTTATAGGGTTTATCTTTCACAACAAAGGTACTATTCTTCACCACGTATGTATTTTTCTACAAGAACTTTTCTCATCATAACTACATCAAAATTTCAACCTTTTGATTCCCATATCCATCCTCACCTCCTATCATCCGTTAATCGAAAGAAAAGTCTAATAAAGGCTCAAAGAAGGCGATAAATGGTATATATCATCGTTAGTGTTTGGGTGAATATGTGGTTAACAAAGATGGCCTTTATCCTTTCCAAATTAAACACATATCATAGCCTCGACACGTAAACACGGCAAGTTCTAGAAGATAATCACATGCACGATATCACACAATTAATGTAAATCAGATCAAGATATGTATACAAGGAAGCTCAAGTCTCACAGATAAGCAAATGGTGAAAACAATGCCTAAGCCATCTCACGCCATTCATGCGTCATTTTCTAACATATCATGCGCACTATCATTAAATTTCACCAAAATTTCTATCGTCATTGGCCACATGGATTAACACACTTCACTTAACTCGTTGATCGATGATACGAAAACGAAAACAAAACAAAACACGACAAAAGATCCCAAAGCATAACAACTAAACCATAAAGCATAGAAAACATAAAACGAGATTCTCAACCAACTAAACTCGTTTACCCCCAAACTTATTGTAAACATGTGGAAGCAATAAGGTTTGCGTAAAAGAGTAGTTGGAGAGAAAACTTACCTTGAATGCCGTGTTACTCCGTGGCGGATAAAATCCACGCCATCGATTCCATTGTCGCATCATCTCCATCATCTTACGTTGTTGCTCGAGACGTGCTCGCCGTTGTGTAGATGGCTTGTCGCCGCTCCATAATCGAGGTCGTTCCCGTCAATATGGTTGAGACGACCATCTATTTGATCTAATCGATCATATATCCCGGTCGCCGAACGGGTGGGGTGCAATATGCCGCCGCCTCGTGAGCCACTTCGGCTCGGCTTGCCTCGCGTTGCTCGCCTCAACCTCGCCTTGTGCGCTCACGCACCGCATCCATGCATAGTGCCGAGGAGCTCATATTCCGCTGGCATCCGCAGGAAGTATCGGCTTATACCGTGAGCTCGGATTGGCAGGCGAAGACCGACGCCGCTTTGATCATATAACGCCCACAAGTAACGCCGGGTGCTCTTCGTGAACGCCTGACTTATAGGCACGGCTTGTCCAGAAGATGTCGTGAGAGATCGGACTCTCTCGAATCGTAATCCCAAAAATCAAAGAATGGGGTAACGAATCCCCTATGCATATCTTCAATTACCCAAACCGTGGATCGCATGTGGAAGTGCCGAGCTAAGAACATGCCGCATGCATCTTCCGTTGAACACGGCCCAATCAAGATGCTCATATCTTGTGAGAGGACAAAGGCGGCGCTCGAACGGCCATGTAAGGTGAACGTGAGGAGCGGTGGAAGTAACGGATCACCGGATTCCGAGCTAGCCAATTTTGATCTCGAGGCATCATAGTATGGAGTGTGCTCGAGTCCGGGCGCCCATGAACTTTGGCCATACGCTTGACCGTACTGACGCCCCTATGTAGTTTCCTTCTGATCTCCATTGATGATTCCATTAAGCTCGCCCACGGAGAGTCGACGGGCTCATTGTCGAGCCGAACATGATGTAGTCCGCATTCCGCTTGTCTTGTGGACATGGAGAGTCGACAAGAATTCGAGTGTCGTGATCCGGTATGTAAGATAATTGGTCCGGATAATCAATACGCCCGACCTCTCGCCAACCACGCCACATCATTGGTTATACCCATCTCGACACGTATTGAGGCACATGAACCGTGAATGCCTATGTCGTAATCTCACCAATCGATCCCAACGGCTTCTCGACGAGTCACCTGTAGTCCGACTCAAAATTTTCTCGATCGAACCATCCGGTGGTGCCATGCGTGGCTCGTCGTGAGGCTCATCATGATGCTCATCTTGAGATCATCTTGTGTCTCGTCGTGAGAAGTGGAGACAATGCTCGCCTTTGCGCCAGGACCGTGAGTACGCGGCATAGTGTACCTAAAAGAATTTCAAGTTAGCCCGTGTATGAATGAAACAATCAAAACAACGCCAACCCAAAATGCTCAATATAGATCCCCAAACTTCAACTTAGTCCAATTATTTCCATATTGTCATATGATCTTGCAAGCCAACACAAAATGGGAAAACACACACACACCAAAATTGGCAAATTGACGCCTGGCGAAACTACGACCACGCCGCGGGTCACGAGGGTGGTCACGAAGCAATGTCGCCGACCGTCAGACGGGGCGCGCGGTATAGCGACGACGCTGAAGCGCCCAGAGACAGACATCCGCCGTCATGAGCGCAAGTCGTCACAAGCACGTAGATCGATTTTTCAAGGCTATTTCAAATTTTAACCCAAATCAACAATGTAGGCACATTAGACGAACAATATACGTTTATAAACGTTAATAAACCTATCATTGGATAAATCATGCTCAAACACCAAACAAATCTAACAAAATAAGCCCTAGTTTCTCAAATTTAATTAAACCCACTTCAAGAGGATAAATGGAACAAATCCTTCCTAATCATGCTCAATAAACGTAAACCCATGAAGAATGACACAAATATAACATACCTTGAGTGGATTAGATGGAGAAATGCAAGAAAATTGGGGAAGAGAGGTGCTTGAGGGGAATGGGTGCTGCTCTTGTTCAGAAAAAACGTGTGTGTAGTGTGTAGGTTACAAGTTTTGGGGAAAATAAGTGTTAAAAACGCGGGTCACGAAGCGGGCGCGAGTCAGGACGCGGGTCGCGACGGATCTCGCGGTCGAGCTCGCGATCGCGATCTTGGCCGCGAGCTCGCCGCCGAAAAGAACGCTCGCCTACCGCGACACACCGCGACCGCGGTCGCTAGTGTGGTCGCCGTCAGAGGTCCTTTTTTTTAAAAGAAAGCTATTAAACTTGGGATCGAACAAACCGACGAGACACGACACAAACAAAAAGAAAAAAAAAAAAAAAACGAAACAACAAAACCAAAGATGCAAACCGCTGGGTTACCTCCCAACCAAGTTAGAATTATCGCCGCTAGCTCGACGGTACCTCTTATCACGGCTCGTTGAGCTGGTCACCTTGACTTCGGCCAAGTGTGACTTGAAATAGATTTGAGGTACTGGCCGCTCACTTTAAAAATGTTGCCCCGAGTCAGGAGCTCAGAACTCCCATTTGCAAGTGCACGGTAAACGTATACGGCCCCGACCATCTCGACTTGAGCTTTCCTTGAATAGACTGAGTCGAGAGTTGTATAGCAAGACTTCATTACCCGCTAAAATCCTTTACATTTAATGTGGAGATCGTGGAATTTCTCGAGCTCTTTCCTCAGATATCCGAGAATTCTCGAAAGCTTCATTACTCCACTCGTCAAGCTCCAACAGTTGGTCACTTCTCATCATACCGCCTCCTGAAATCCATGTCGATTCTCCTCGTCGCCAATATGCTTTGTGCTCCAATTCAACCGGTAAATGGCGGATTTACCAAATACCATTTGATATGGAGATAGTCCGATGGGAGCTTTGTACGCAGTCCAGAAGCCCAAAGAGCATCATCCAACCTGCTGCCTAATCCTTGCGCCCGAACAACCGATTTCTAAAATCGCTGATCTCTCGGCATGGCGAGCTCACCGCCCGCTTGCTTGTGGATGGTAGGGGAGGTGACTCGATGTTTCACACCATATTTGGCTGAACGCTGCTCAGCCACTTATTATTAAAACGCGACCCCCATCACCGATCAAAGCCCTCGACTCCAAATCAAGTCGAATGTTCTTGTGAAGGAACTTGATCACTACCTTGAGTCGCTCGTGATGTTGGGAATCGCCTACCCAACGGGAAACATATTCCACAGAAGTAGAATGTACGTAGCCACAAGACATGGGAACGGACCCATGAAGTCGATCCCATACGCCAAATAGTTCCACCTCCATGATAGTTTTCCGTGGCATCTCGCCTTTCTTAGTGACATTCCCCACTCTTCGACAACGATCACAACTCTTGATAAAGGATTGGCAATCTTGAAGATCAAGGCCAAAAGAATCCATCGTGGCAAATCTTTGCACTGCCTCGTCACCGCAAATGGCCTCCACCAACGAACTATGGCACTGTGGATTATGTTCTCCCATTCTCCTTGGGGACGCAATGACGATCGCACCATCGGCACATCGGGCGGTAGAGATGAGGATCGTCCCAATAATAGAACTTAACATCGTGGAGAAACTTCTTTTCAAATGACCTTTCGCACGATGGAGGTAAACCCAATCACCAAATAATTGACAAAATCAGCATACCATGGTGTGCGATCAATGACGCCAAGATGTGCTCGTCTGGAAGTTCTCCTTGATCCCAATCTTCTTATCTCTCCTTCGATCCGCTTCTCCAATCGCGACAAGTGGTCGGCAACCACATTTTCGCAGCCCTTTCTATCTTTAATCTCCATGTCGAACTCTTGAAGAAGCAGGATCCATCTCACCGGCCCTGGCTTTGAATCTTCTCGCGAACAAATGACGAATGGCTGCATGGTCACAGGTATGGATGGTGTGGTGCCCACCAAATAAGGTCTAAACTTATCGAAAGCATGACCACGCCAGTAATTCCTTCTCCGTGGTGGTATAGTTCATTTGAGCAGTAGTCGAGTCTTACTTGCATAATAGATGACTCTGAAAAGCTTGTCTCGCTTCGCCTAACACAAAGACCGATCGCCCAATCACCGTGATCACACATCACCGAATGGTTGACTCCAATCAGTGAGACCAAACTCGAGTCGAGATCGGCTAACTTCAATTTCTCGAACGCCCAAACACTCATTTGTGAACACGAACTTCATATCTTTCTCGAGCAATCCACACAATGGCTTCGTGATCACCGAGAAATCTTTGATGAACCTTCTATAAAACCCGCATGACCGAGAAAACTCCTCACCGATTTGACATTTGTAGGCTGGAGGTAGTTTCGATAGCTACTATCTTTGCTCGATCCACTTCCAAACCCTCGCCGAGACTTTGTGACCAAGCATGATACCCTCCTTCACCATGAAATGGCACTTCTCCCAATTGAGAACAAGATTCGCTCCTCACATCTTTGCAAAGACTTAGACAAATTATGGAGACAATGGTCGAATGAAGAGCCAAACACGGAAAAGTCGTCCATAAAGACTTCCATAATATTCTCGATCAACCCATGGAAGATGGACATCATGCACCTTCGAACGTGGTGGAGCATTGCACAATCCAAACGGCATTCGCCTATAGGCGAAAACTCCATACTGGACACGTGAACGCCGCTTTGTGCCGATCTTCGGGCGATGGCAACTGATTGTACCTCAATATCCATCGAGAAAACAGAGAACTCATACCCCGCTAGTCGTCCAACATCCGATCAATAAAGCGAAGGGAAAATGGTCTTTCCTCGTGGTCGTGTTCGAGCACGATAGTCGATGCAAACCGCCATCCTCGTTACGAGTCTTGTTGCCACAAGCTCGCTTTGTCTCGCCTCGATCACCGTGATACCCCTTCGATACCACTGAGTAGGGCTAACCCACCGCCGCCGGATATGGCATAGATCATGCTGCGCCTAAGAGCTTCAAGACTCTTTTCTCGACGACCTCTTGCATTGCCGGATTCAATCGGCGCTGAGGTTGCACCTTGCTTGTATTCATTCTCCAACAGATCCGCATGCAAATCGAGGGTCGACCCTTGATATCGTAAATCGCCCACCCAATCGCAGACTTGTACCGCTCAAAGACAACCATCGCCAGGTCTCCTCATCCGTCAAAGCCAAGATATTATCACCGGCACGCCTCCTCGCCGCCTAAGAATGCATACCAAGGTGGTCCTAAGAACTCTTTCAACTCAATCTGGGTGTAGTCTCTTCCTTCTTCACCACGGCCCTCTCTCCGGCTTCCTCACCAAGGCACCGACTCCTGTGAGGGGCTCGACTTCATCGATGGACTCAAGATACTCCAAAATCTCATCACACGCCTCATCAAGGTCTCGGGTGAGAAAATAGATTTGCATACAAAACTCCACCGGATCAACTCGATTAAAGTGAGTGGGCGATAATGCTCTATAACTCGACAATCTTCCATGGTCTTCTCGTCAGTCGCTTCATAGCATCATATAGAGATTTTCATCTCCTCGCCGCTGACTCGGAAGGTGAGATCTCCATCTTGCACGCTCTATCGCTGCTCGCCGGTAGCTAGGAATGGTCGCCCGAGAATAAGAGGTGTATTCTATCCTCAAGATATCGAGAACAACGAATCGCCTAGGAAGATGAAATCTCAACTTTCACGAGCACGCCCTCCACTATCCCTTTCGGATAAGTCACCGATGTGTCTCGCCATCCCAAGAGCTATGGTGGTCGGCTTGATCTCCCAATCTCCAATCTGTTAAAATGGACAACGGCATCGATTGATGCTTGCCCCCAAATCACACGTAACCTTCGAGAACGTCCGTCTCCGATGACACATGCTATGGCGAAGCTCGCTCGATCTTTCTCGCTGAGCGGCAACTTTTCGCAAAGACAAGATCGCACTTCGAGACAGATTTATCGCCTCGAATTTCCCAAGCTTCTTTTTATTGGGCAACGGCATCCTTCAAAACTTCACGTAACCCGCATATCTCGGCGCATCAAGTAAAGGAATATTGATGTGCACTTTTCAAACATCTCCATGAACCTCGTTAACTTCTCATCGCATTGGGCTTGGCTAAACGGTTGGAAATGTAATTGAGGCACGACGCCGGAAATTTCTTCACAGCTTCTTTTTCGCGATCGTACCAAGCGACCATGAGTGCGGTCGCTAGCACATGTACACCATCTTCCTTTGTCTTCGCGGAAGCAAGCGCCGGGCGCTAGGCGCGCTCAAGCTTCAGACGATTTCTCACGGCCGCTTGTAATTATTCGCGACCGCCAGGTCTCCCGCCAGCCCCTCCGATCGACTTGTCGCGGGCGCTTTGACTTGTTGCGCCCACCGAGCCGCCGCGAACTCCATCAGAGTATTCCTCGCGGCCGGGCTCGCGTCGCGAGCTCGGTCGCGAGATCCTCTCTTTGCCCGCTTTCCCCGCTCGCCTCGTGATTTCTATATGCTCGTCCACCTCAATTGAATGGCATTACGTTGATTTTTAGGGTTTACCCAGACACTCGGAAATTGGCCCGACTTGTGCCGCCCATTCTGTGCGGCTATATCGACTTATTCGATTCTCCATCATCTTCATGTGCTTTCCCATAGCCCACAAAGGACTCCAAATGATTAATCTTCGCCCGGTGTTGCTTATAAACGAATTCGATTCGTTACAATTGTTGGTTGCTTACAACCAACTCGCGCATCATGTCCTCTAGACTCGGCTTCGCTCTCAATCACTCCGCTCAATCGAAAACTGCTGATTTGTATATCGAAAGCGCTTGGTTGAGCTTGTATACAATGTTTCGTTACCACTATGACAATCTCCTATCTCGATTTGAATACTTGATTGCATATATTCGTGTCCCCTTATCTCATATATAAGTTAGATCATACAAAGGTGTAGAAGATCACGTAAGTCCGTATGATTGGTCAAGTTTAATGAGATATAAAAGTTTCACACCGAGACGACTTAAGGACGAGTTGTCGGTTTAGGCCGCAAGATAGATAAGAAGTGACTTGACTTAGTTGTTTGTCTATGCCGGCACGCCTCCGACGTATTGAAGGATCACGGTGAGATGTGTTCTTCTTTCGACCGTCGTGAAGAACCAAGATCTCGGTGACTTACGTATGATCTAAACCCCGATAAGGTATTAGGTGAGTATGAGTTGTCGACCATCACTTCGACTTGTTATGAGTGAGGGTTATATGTTCTAACCCAAGATTCTCCGCATCTTGGGTGGTGGCGTTTGTATGTCACGCTAGTTATCTCAGACGAGTCACCGTATCCGCTAGACGATGACGCCCCTTAAGGAGCTCAAAAGGTTTATTGTACTAAACCCCGCAGTTGAGTTAGCTCAAGTACAATAATAAGGTTGAGTGGTACTACTTAAGGAAATGAAGTTATTAATCGTTTTAAGCAACCGATTGCTATAAATGATTAATGGACGTCGATATCTTAAATACGGGATTCAGAATGTCTAAGTGCAAGCCCGACTCAACTTCGTAATAAAGGGTAAGTCAAGATTCTTTCTCTAGTGGCATGATCGAATGTTTATAAATTAATTTATGTTCTGGCCGAACATAAGATAATTAATTTATTTGAGGCCCATCTTTATTCCTTGATTGATCCTGAATTTGGCCCATCCAGGGCCCGTAGTAATCGAGGAAAATCGGCGCCCCTATGTTGCTCTCTAAGGCAAGATTTTATTCTCTTTATCCCACAAGGATATTATTATATTTATGGTATATGCATAGATCCTTTCCATATAAGATTATGGTAATAATCCACGAGAGTATGGAAATAATCCCGAGAGTATGGAAATAATCCTAAGATTATGGTAATATTCCATATAGGATTATGGTAATATTCCATATAGGATTATGGTAATATTCCATATAGGATTAAGGTAGTGCATTATAAATATAAGGTATGAGATAAAGTCTGAGCTAATGCTCACAAATTAAAGGGAAAATTTTCGCCATCTCATACACATTTTGAGAGAGAGATTTTCGAGAGTTTTTGTGAAGAGAGCTTGGGTGATTTTCCGTGTATTCTCCATAGATCGCCCTCACCGACGCTGGAGATTGGGCAACCGGATACACCCAGAAGGTCAAAGCACCAGTCTCGACCGCTCAATCCGCTCATCCTGCTCGATCCACCGATGGATCCAAAGGTAAACACGAGAAAACCCCAACGTGTTGCAATTAATTATATAGACGCATGCTAGGTTTATAATCAATGTATGGTGAATTAAACACCCAAGATGGATCCTCGGGCGAGGTTAACATACGTTTTCCTACATTGGTATCGAGCCGGGATCGAATCTTGGCTCTGCTGGATTAATTCACGCTGATTATTACGTGCGTTATTATAATTGTGGATTTGTCGCTCATCGTGGCTCGCTTGTTTTGTTGGTTTTGTTTTACACCACGAGAAAATCCGTGGTTAGATTAGATTTTATCATGTAAATCTTATCTGTAAAAGAAGAACGAAGACGAAAGAACGAAGAACGAAACGACGGGAAAAACAGGTAGCTCGGCAGTCCCCTGGACGGTATCTCGCGAGCGAGCCTCGCGGTCGCTAGGGCGATCGCGAGGGGCGCGGGCGACAGGGCGTGCGTTCGCGCACGAGATCTCTGGCGCCACGCGAGCAATCGAGCGATCGCGAGGTACGGGCCGAGCAAGCGAGCGAGCGAGCTAGCGGGCGACGGCGCGCGCGTTGGCGAAGCGACCCGGCATGAGCGCATCATGGTCGCGAAGTTTCGCCGGCCGGGCGACGACGTCTCGGCGGCACGTTCGCGCCGGGAAAGGCCGCGACGTGCTCGACGGGTCGCGGTCGCCGCGCGACCGAGGCAGCCGCGAAACAGCGCAGGCGGCGTATGTACGGGCGGCTGCCCGGCACATTTTGGGCCGACCCGGCGCACCCGCTTTTCCAGATTTTCCGGCTCGTGCCCGTGCACGCGAGGCCCAATTGTTGAATCCGGTCCGTGCCGGGTGCACGCGAGGCCCGTTCAAGTTTAATTGCACTTTGTAAATCTATGTAATAGATTAGATTTAATTGTGCAGGTTCCACGATTGGGCGCGATGAACGTTTTATTTTATTTTTATCGTTCATTTGCATGTCGTGGATGTTTAAATTATGCATAGCATGTTATGTATGTTTATATTACGTTGACAAACCTTTAAGTGTTTTACGTAATTGGACGCATAGTAAGCATGCTAGGTTTATCGCGTTTATCAAGCATATTTTAGAATTTCTGCGAGCATGTTTTACATGTTGAGTTCTATAGAAAAGCATGCTAGATTACGTGATGCGCATGGACAAACCTTTTGAATAAAAAGACTAAGCAAGCAACCCGACAAATTAATTTTTCAAATTAAAATGTCAAGACCTCCACTTTTGATCTCTAAACAAAGTGAGACGCCTTGCGTGAGTAAACGCCCACACGCGTGGCTTGCTTGCACTGCTTATCATAAGTTTGTTAGATGAGATTTCTAAATAAAACATTTTAAATCTATTGAGAAGTGGGAGTTTCATGTGTAAGCGCCCACACGCTGCGGCTTGCATATGCGATTTTCATAAGTTCTCTAGAGATAGATATAAAATGAGATAACAAAAGAATTTGAATTGGGCGGTATGGTCCGAGTGAGTATACCAATTCTAAGAATTCATCTTCTTTTGTTAAAATTGTGGTCATTGCTTAGACATCACCTCAAGTACAACTTCCATGAAGTCCTTCTTGCGATAGTGATGTGGTCTAGTAAGGTCCAATCATTAATTTCATTTGTCATAAGGATAAGTTGACATGCATTGAAATTAAACGACTAAAAGGTATATTTTAGTCTGGTCGGGGGTTCATGTGTAAACGTCCACACGCGTGGCTTGCATGTGGGATTCCTTGGGCGATTGGAAGTTTCAATTAATATTGTTTTATCAAAAGGTTACAATATTATTGTTACGAATTATTTGCGATCGTATGCTTATGTGTTTACATTATCGTTTCAGATATGTCTCTTACGCCGATTATCAATATGCTCGCACAAAATCCGTTATCCGGTCCAAATTTTATCGAGTGGAAACGAAACATGGAATATGTTCTTATCATTGAAGAACACATGTTTGTTCTCACTACTCCTAAACCCGATGCCCCATCGACATCGACTAATGAGAGCGAGAGTCATGGACTTTGGAATAAGTCGAACAATATGGCTAAATGCTATATGATGACTACGATGTCCAAAGGCTTGCGGTGCTGACATCGATCGATGGTAGACGCGACGATATTTGGTCAAGTCTCGAGGTAAGTTTGGGCAATCGGATCGACGATCCGCCCACACAATGAGAGAAATCTTGGCGTGTAAGATGGAAGAAGGAAGTTCGGTCCATGAACATGTCTCCCACATGACTCATCTCATGGATAGTCTTGATCGGTTGGGATGAGGTATCGACGTGACCAAGGTCGATATCATCCTCAATACACCGCCCAAGTCTTTTGAGAACTTCGGCGTGAATGCGATCATGAGCAAGACCGAGTTTACACTTAGTCGCTGTTTAATGATCTCGTTCTTGCGGAAGGAGTTATGGGAAAAGGAGCACATGCTCTTGCTAGCACATCTAAGGGCCCAAAATTTTCATCGTAAAATGGAAATAGAAAAGGGTACCAAATGTGGTAGAGGCAAGGAAATAGTGGGAGTAATGGGAACAAGAACATGGTTGCCGGAGGCTTGAAGAAGCGAAAGAGAAGGCAAGTGCTTCAGTGCTGTAAGACTGGGCATGGAAGGCCAGTGCCCTATGCTCAGGCTCAAGTACGCTGCTTGCTTTAATGTGAAACATATTTAGCGACTTGTTCTACCCATTCTTGGGTAGTAGATACGGGCGAATCGATCATGTTTGTTACACCTGCGTGGGTTCCTGCGGACAAGGGAGTCGTTTGATGGCGAGATAACGATCTCCATGGGCAACGCGCGAAAGTCGAAGTCATGCATTGGAGATGTTCTTTATGTTTTGGGACAACAGTTTTAGTTTTGAAAGGCGTTTTATATGTGCCGGATTTTGGTGGAACCTTGTTTATTTCAAATTATTTACTCATGGATATTCTCGTTATTTTTGATAGTGGTGTTTCTATCATAAGAAATGACGGTTATCGTGTAGCACCTTATATAATTAAGCTTTATACTATTTCGCAAAACATAATACCTATAACTATGTTGCATCTTCATCAAACCCTAAAAGAGAAAGTTTTCTTCGAAGATGACTCTACTTTTCTCGGCATCTTAGATTAGGTCACATCAATCTAAATAGGATCCAAAGGCGGCTAAGAATGGGCGTTGGGTGATCTCACGGTTATTCGTTCCCGGTCTGCGAATCATGTATGAAGGTAAGATGTCGACCGGACCCCAAAGCGAAGGGTTATAGAGCCAAAGAAATGTTGGAGTTAGTCCATTCGACCTATGTGGACCAATGTCCACACAAGCTCGTGGAGGGTGCAGTATTTTGTCACTTTCATTGACGATTACTCAGTGCGGATACATATACCGCTTCACCGCAAGTGCAATGCTTTGAGAAATTCAAAGAGTTTAAGGCGGAAGTGGAGACGAAGCTAGGTAAAAGTATCAAGTCATCATGGTCGATCAGCGGTGGCGAATACCTCGAGAACGAGTTTATGGACTATCTAGTGAAGTGTGGGATTACCTCCAAATAAGACTTCACCGGGCACACCACAACAAAATGGTGTGTCGAGGCAAGAAATAGGACTCTTTGGAAATGGTTAGATCTATGATGAGTTATCTTGCATTACCTATTTCGATTACGGGATATGCCTTAGAGACGGCGGCATACTTGCTAAATCTAGTACCGTCCAAGTCGATCGAAAAGACCCCTTTCGAGTTGTGGTTTGGCGCTAAGCCCGCTTTAAGCCACATAAGGATATGGGCGATCAAAGACATGTCTTTGAACAAGAAGGTCGACAAGTTGGAGGCTAGATCGACGCAAGGTCGTTTATTGGCTATCCTAGAGGAGCGAAGGTGGTTTATTCTATAGTCTAAGGATCGGAAGGTGTTATTAGCACTAATGCTCGATTCTTAGAAGAGGACTACATGAAAAATCATAAGTCCAAAGTTGAAATCATTCTTCAAAATTAAAGATGATCGTATTCCACCATCGATTAGGCGAAAGGTACGAGATGTCGAGTCTAGTGGGAGGATCGACACGGATACTTCAAGAAATTGAAGTGGGTCGAGTTCCGCTGGAGATACCGACCGTACAAGTGGTACCTACACAGCAAGTTGTGCAAGTTAGAGAACCACAAGTATCTGCACCCACCGTTGCCATTGTGCCTGTAGAACCTCGTCGTAGTGGGAGGGTTGTTCGTCAACCCGAGCGATTTATGTTCGTGGGTGAATCTTCGGATTTAGTCCCAGCAGACGAACATGCAATAATCGACCCATGGACATACAAGGAGGCGATACAAGATATAGATGCAAGATCATGGCACACCGCTATGGACTTAGAAATGGAGTCCATAACGGCTATGGATGTATATGAAAGACACTCTACCGGATGGCAAGGAAGCCATAGGTAGTAAGTGGATATCTGAGAGGAGAGAGATTCCGATGGAGAGGTTTGACTTTCAAAGCCGTGCTTGTGGCGAAGGGTACACTCAGATTGAGGGCATCGATTTCGATGAGACCTTTTCGCCGTAGCAATGCTCAAGTCCATCGAATTCTTCTAGCCATAGCAGCCCACTGAACCCAGAGGTTTGGCAAATGGATGTTAAAACCGCTTTTCAAGCGGTTACCTTGAGGAAGGTAGAGACATCTATATGCAAGAACGGAAGGTTATGTGGTAAAGGGTGAAGAGCATCTAGTATGGAAGTTTAAGAAGTCCATTTATGGACTTAAGCGAACCTCGATCATGGAACTTACGCTTTGACGAAGTGGTAAAGTCCTATGGATTTACCCAGTTGCCTAGCGAGTTGTGTGTATCGGTTAGATGTCAACGGTGATGTGGTATTTCTTGCACTTTATGTAGATGACATCCTTCTAGTTGGCAACAACGTGAAGTCGTTATCGCGTAAAGAGTTGGCTATCCGATCGGTTTCAAATGAAAGACTTAGGAGATGCAACGTACATTCTTGGGATCAAGGTTTACCGAGATCGCAAGAAGAAAATGTTGAGCTTATCTCGGGCGTCTTACATTGATCTTGTGATTACTCGTTTTAGTATGCGAGACCGCCAAGAAAGGATTGCTACCTTTCGGACATGGCGTTCCTTTATCTAAAAGCGATCACCTATGACGCAAAGGAGATAGAGGAAATGAGACAAGTTCCTTACGCTTCGCCGTAGGAAGTCTCATATTCGCAATGCTATGCACGAGGCCCGATATACGCTATGCGGTAGGCATAGTAGCTAGATATCGATCTAACCTCGACAAGCTCATTGAATTGCGATAAAGCATATACTCAAGTACACGAAAAGGACTCGAGATTATAAGGCTAGTTTACCATGCGAGATAGTCTAATGCCTTTGGGTTATCTGCACTCGGATTTCCAAGTCGACCGTGATGAGAAAAAGTCGACCTCGGGCTATGTGTTTACCTTGGGAGGTGGAGCCAGATCCTCTGGCGGAGTGCAAGCGGCGATGCATTGCGGACTCTACCATGGAAGCCGAATATGTAGCCGCGGAGGCTTCTAGGAGGTCTGATGGTTCAAGAACTACCTCATGGATCTAGATGTGGTACTGGTTTGCCCAAGAGTATCATAGTTTCATTGTGATAACTCGGTGCGATGTGCAAACTCGAAGGAACCACGGACCCACAAGGCGACAAAACACATAGAGAGAAAGTACCATGTCATACGAGAAATCGTTAGGCGAGGTGACGTGCTGATTGAAAAGATTGATCTGACGGAAAATCTAGCGGATCCATTCACGAAGAGACCGCCGCAAAAGTCTACGATGAACACGTTAGAGGACTTGGATTGCGCTGATGGCACCCACTTAGAAAGGAACTTTTGTATAAGTGGGAGAAGCAAAGTGATGGTTGTTTGTAATAGCTAGTAGAAAGACACATTGTATACAAAAGTTTGTTTTAGTATAAGTGGGAGATTGTTGGATTTGTATCTTGAAAGCGTTTGGTTGAGCTTGTATAATGTTTCTCGTTACCACTATTACAATCTCCTATCCGATTTGAATACTTGATTGCATATATCGTGTTCCCTTATCTCATATATAAGTTAGATCATACGATGTGTAGAAGATCACGTAAGTCCGTATGATTGGTCAAGCTTAATGAGATATAAAAAGTTTCACAACCGAGACGACTTAAGGACGAGTTGTCGGTTTAGTGCCGCAGATAGATAGAAGTGACTTGACTTAGTTGCTTGTCTATGCCGGATGCGTCTACGGCGTATTGAAGGATCACGGTGAGATGTGTTCTTCTTTCGACCGTTGTGAAGAACCAAGATCTCGGTGACTTACGATGATCTAAACCTCGATAAGGTATTAGGTGAGTATGAGTTCTTGACCATCACTGACTTGTTATGAGTGAGGGTTATATGTTCTAACCCAAGATTCTCCGCATCTTGGGTGGTGGCGTCTCAGATGTCACGCTAGTTATCCAGTCGAGTCACCATATCCGTTTAGGATGATGACGTCCCTTAAGGAGCTCAAAAGGTTTATTGTACTAAACCTCGCAGTTGAGTTAGCTCAAGTACAATAATAAGGTTGAGTGGTACTACTTAAGGAAATGAAGTTATTAATCGTTTAAGCAATGATTGCTATAAATGATTAATGGACGTTCGATATCTTAAATACGGGGATTCGTAATGTCTAAGTGCAAGCCCGACTCAACTTCGGTAATAAAGGGGTAAGTCAACATTCTTTCTCTAGTGGCATGATCGAATGTTTATAAATTAATTTATGTTCTGGGCTGAACATAAGATAATTAATTTATTTGAGGCCCATCTTTATTCCTTGCATTTGATCCCTGGGCTGGCCCATCCAGGCCCGTAGCACTGAGGAAAATCGGCGCCCCCTATGTTGCTCTCTAAGGCAAGATTTTATTCTCTTTATCCCACAAGGATATTATTATATTTATGGTATATGCATAGATCCTTTCCATATAAGATTATGGTAATAATCCTGAGAGTATGGAAATAATCCTGAGAGTATGGAAATAATCCTAAGATTATGGTAATATTCCATATAGGATTATGGTAATATTCCATATAGGATTATGGTAATATTCCATATAGGATTAAGGTAGTGCATTATAAATATAAGGTATGAGATAAAGTCTAGGCTAATGCTCACAAATTAAAGGGAAAATTTTCGGCCATCTCATACACATTTTGAGAGAGAGATTTTCGAGAGTTTTGTTGAAGAGAGCTTGGGTGATTTTGGTGTATTCTCCATAGATCGCCCTCACTCGACGCTGGAGATTGGGCAACCGGATCTGACCCGTAGGTCAAAGCACCAGTCTCGACCGCTCAATCCGCTCATCCTGCTCGATCCACCTCGATGATCCAAAGGTAAACACGAGAAAACCCCAACGTGTTGCAATTAATTATATAGACGCATGCTAGGTTTATAATCAATGTATGGTGAATTAAACACCCAAGATGGATCCGGGCGAGGTTAACATACGCTTTCCCTACGTAAACCTCATGAGGTCGTTGAAAATTGTTGGGGTTGGCGACGAGAAATTTGGGTGATTTCATTGTTCGGATTGTACCGGATTCCCCTGTGACGGTTGTTCCTCCGATTGATGTAATTCACGCCTCGGCCTCAATCATCTCGACTCTGCAGCATTTATCCGAGCCACGCCTTTTCCTTTCCTTTTTTCTCAAATGGCTTCTTAACAAGGTGAATTGCTCCATAATATTATCATACTTTGAATCACCTTCAACGGTAGCAATTTTCACCACCGTGTCCTCTCCATCGCCATCGATAACCGCTGGCCGCCATCTCTTCTATGATGCTGGTGGCCTCGCCTACACGTCTGCTCAATAAGCAACCCCGCGATGCGTCAACAATACTCCTCGTGTGGTGTCACCATCAGAAAAGCGTGTAACTCACGCCCTCGAAAATCCATGTTGTGTGCACCTTCTTAATAGGCCCCCAATCTTCCCACGACTGAATAAAGATTCATCTCTAACGGGAGGTTGGGAAATCTCGGCTATGATCTTACGTGCCTTAGCGGAGGAAGTACTTTGAGAGAAATTTCTCACGTAATTGCCCAACTGCTGATGCCTCGACGATCTAAGGTCTTGAACCGCCCTTTGCTTGATTTCGCAGAGAAAATCCGAACATGCTTGCATCCGGATTGTGTCTTGTGGCACCCCATTCTGCTTGATGGTGTCACAAATGTCGAGATAGGTTTCGAGATGGGCATTGGATCCTCCGTGACTCCTCCTCCAAACTCTTCCCTCGAACCATGCCGATTAGGGCCGGCCACCAAAATTGTTAGCGTTATGGGGCCCCATCCGCCTCCTTGAAATTGCTCGGTGGGAGGTCCGTACATATAATTCAACGGTCTTGCCGCCTCCGAGCAGTGGACAACGAGTCCCATAGTCGCCAATTGGCGCCAGATTTGTAAAGTCTCGCTAATGCGCGTGCAGCTACTCTTAACGCCTGTTGTTGGATTCCCCGCCATTGCTTGTCGTCTCTTCTCTCGCCTCCTTCTCCTCTTGTGAGTGATTTCGATCTCGGGATCAAACGCTGCTCAGAGGTCCCCGACCTTGTGAACATAAACTACCGAGAACAAGAAGAAAAATCAGCCTGGCGAGAACAAATAAAAATAAAATAAAATACAACTTGAATTAATAATTCCAAATCGTCAAATTATTCCTATGAAATCTTAATAATCCTTTAAGAACGGCGCCAAAATTTGATCGCTAATTTTCTAACACAAAAGGTGTAAGTATAGGTAAGTTAAGTATCGATCCATGTGGATTGTAACGTGAAAACACGTAAGCTAACTCAACGATGATTCATCATTATCCAAGCAACAAATATGGTTTGGTAAGATTTTGGGCTTTGAAATCAATCCAAAGCAAAGGTAACAAAATAGAAAGTAAAATAAAGCAATAAACACTCGGATGTTTAAAAAACGATAAAGATGACTAACCCTAGGGATGCATTAATCCTATCCACAACGATGTTTATCCTGCTCCTATTAACCAATTTTAATCCGCATAAGATGGAAGATCACATATATAACCGACAATTTACATTACGATAAAAGCGGTCAGAGATTACTAGTTTTCCCTATTATCGTTACGCCTCTAGGTGAAAACAAGCAACCCAAACGGATCACAAAGAATATGCTTCCTACGAATATCCTATCTCGCCACGACTCAAGGCTCATTCAGATCATGCATTCGATATCGATCGACAATTAACACAATTACGTAATTAACCGACAACTAAATATGCATCAAGATTGATCAAATCAACACATATAAATAAGCACAATCGAATCATGAA
This sequence comes from Salvia rosmarinus, assembly GCA_036937905.1. Taxonomy (NCBI): domain Eukaryota; kingdom Viridiplantae; phylum Streptophyta; class Magnoliopsida; order Lamiales; family Lamiaceae; genus Salvia; species Salvia rosmarinus. The sequence continues at coordinate 78,264 of JAODLM010000378.1, forward strand.
TCAATGCTCGACGGTAAATAGCGATAACAGAATCACAACATATAGGATCGAATCATGCAAACCCCAGATTAGAACTAAAACTAGCCGCATATAATAAACGGAATAAAATACGATTTAACCATAAAACGGAAATTAAATTTATAAAACCCGTGATGAAGCGTTGATGAACAATCGTTGGGCTTGAATCCCAACCTCAAATAAAAACGGAAATTGTGAAGATCGTCCGACTAAACGCTCCGGATCGTAGACTAAACGTAAAACAAATGAAGAACAATGCGTAAAACAACTCTAGAATGAAAATATATGGAAGCTAAAGCTAAAACTCAAAAATTTATGAAAACCGAGAGAAAGAGGTCTTAATCGTAGGTATCAAGTTGAGGCGGCGCGAGGTGCTGCCATATATAGGCACACCCCAAACCCTAGTTTCTCCTTACGCGTTGCCTCGCGACCACTCCTCGCGGTCGCCAGCGCGGTCGCGAGGTAAGTCTCGCCCTTCCGCCGTCGCCTCTTGCGCCCACTTGGTTGGCTCGCCATAGCTAGCGGTCGCCAGCCACGGTCGCGAAATTGACTGATGGCTTTCTCTACCTGGCTTCGTCATGGGCACGAGGTCGCGGTCGCGCCTCGCCGGGTTCTCGCGGGTCGCCTAGCGGCCAGCCTAGTGACCGCCAGGTTGGTCGCTAGAAACAAGCCGATGTGTATTTTGCCTCGTGCGTCGCTCCTTGCTTCGATTTTCAACATATGGACCCACACAACACCAAAAGAACACCCAAGAGCAAGATCTTCTAGAAATAGATAAAACATTAAGAATCGATACGAAACGCACATTAAACGAGCTAAACTCATCTTCAAATATCAACTATAAACGTAAAATGCGCGTTTATCACCAACCCCAACAACTTCCAACAACCTCCGGCAGTTTCGCTGCTCGTAATGGTGTAATTCAAGAGTCAAGAAGCCAAGTCTCAAGATATGATGCAGCAGCTTGGTTGTAAGTAACCAACAATTGGCAACGAACCGTAGTGCATTCATAAGCAACACCGGCAAAAGATTAATCATTTGGAGTCCATCGTGACGGCTATGGAAAGATATGAAGATTTTGGAAAATCGATTGGTCAAGTAGCCATACAGCTTGAATGCACTACAAAAGACGGGCCAATTTCCGAGTAATACGGAGGTGAACCTGAAAATCAATGTTTCGCCATCCGACGGGTGGACAAGCTTACCCGAGCCATACAGAGCAAGAAAGCCAACCTGAGCAGAAACTCACGACCGCGAGCTCGATCGCGAGGAGCCCCGAGTTTTCCCCACGGTTTCGCGACGAGCACGCCACCACGAGCCCCGACCGCGAGCCATCGATTGTACACGCCCAGATTTGTTCATGAAAGCGACCCAAAGACCCGTAAGTTCGAACGAAGGAGGATTGCAAGACAGAGACGCTCGCGACCTTCCGGTGGTCGCGAGGTCAACCACGGCGGCCTCCGTAATCCACTCGCACGCACACCTCCTCCGGTCCCATTTCCGAGTCGACTAGTCAAGTCGAATATGACGAGGAGTTTGCGCGCTTCAAAGAGATTTTCAAAAGTTGAGATCAATTGCTCTCTTTGAAGCGCCGCGAAACATGCCGGATACATGAAATTTTTAAAGACGCCATTGCAAGCAAGAAGAAATTGGGGAAATTTGAAAAAATTACCCTATCCGAAGAATGCAGATGCCGCCTTGCGAGAAGCTCACTCTAAAGCGTATGATCCCGGCGCTTTACGCTGGAGTGCGAGATTGCGAGCACACGCCCCCAACGTGTTGTGTGATTTAGGAGCGAGCATAAACCCGATGCCGTTAAATGTGTTCAATCGCTGGGCTGGGCAAACCGAAGAAGACCTCCATTTCGTTAATGATGGTCGACAGTCACGATACCCTAAGGGGATAGTTGAAGATGTGTTGGTAAGAGTTCGATTTTATCTTTCCAGCAGATTTTGTTATTTTAGACATTCCCGAATTTAAAAATCAACCACTAATCTTGGTAGCCTTTTCTAGCAACCGATCGTGCTTTAATCGACATGCGGGAAGGTGATCTAACTTTTCGTGTTAACGGATGAGAAGCTGAAAATCTCAATTTATGACGCCATCCCGCGACACGATAGTGCGAGCATGAAGAGTGTCATTCAATTGTAGGAAAACATATGTTAAGCCCTCGCCCGAGGATCTATCTTCGATATTTAATTCACCATACATTGATTATAAACCCAGTACGCGCCTTCATAATTAATCGCAACACGTAGGGTTTTCACGTGTTTACCTCGATCCGCTTCGGTCGATGGAACGAGATGAACGGATCGAATGGATCGGACTCGTGCTTTGACCTTCTCGACCGTATCCCGTTGCCCAATCTCCAACGCTGAGTGAGGACGATCTATGGAGAATGCTTCGAAAATCACCCAATGCTCTCTCATAAAACTCACGAAAATTCTCTCAAACACTATGAGATGTCCGAAAATATTGTGTAGGATTAATGAGCATTAACCTAGACTTTATCTCATACCTTATATTTATAATGCACTACCTTAATCCCATATGGAAATTACCATAATCCTATATGGAAATTACTATAATCCTATATGGAAAATTACCATACACTTAGGATTATTACCATACTCGTGATTATTGCCATAATCTTATATGGAAAGGATCTATGCATATACCATAAATATAATTATATCCTTGTGGGATAAAGAGAATAAAATCTTGCCAATGGAGCATCATGGGGCGCCGATTTTCCTCTTGCTACGGGCCTGGATGGGCCAGCCCAGGGATCAAATGCAAGGAATAAAGATGGGCCTCAAATAAATTAATTATCTTATGTTCAGCCTAGAACATAAATTAATTTATAAACATTCGATCATGCCACTAGAGAAAGAATACCGACTTACCCCTTTATTACCGGTTGAGTCGGGCTTGCACTTAGACATTACGAATCCTCGATTTAAGATATCGAACGTCCATTAATCATTTATAGCAACTGATCGCTTAAAACGATTAATAACTTCATTTCTTAAGTAGTACCACTCAACCTTATTATTGTACTTGAGCTAACTCAACCGCAGTGGTTTAGTACAATAAACCTTTGAGCTCCTTATGGGACGCCATCATCCTAAACGGATACGGTGACTGACATGATAACTAGCGTGACATACAAGATCGCCATCACCCAAGACGCGGAGAATTGGTTAGAACATTTAACCCTCACCCATAACAAGTCAAAGTGATGGACAAGAACTCATATTCACCTAATACCTTATCGAGGTTTAGATCATCGAAGTCACCGAGATCTTGGTTCTTCACGATGGTCGAAGAAGAACACATCTCATCGTGATCCTTCAATACGCCGTAGACGCATCAAAGATAGACAAGTAACCAAGTCAAGTCACTTATCTATACCGAGACTATACCGACAACTCGTCCTCAAGTTGTCTCACCGTGAAACTTTTATATCTCATTAAGCTTGACCAATCATACGAGACTTCTTTGATCTTCTACACAATCGTATTATCTAACTTATATATGAGATAAGGGGACACGATATAAGCAATCAAGTATTTAATTCAGATAGAGATTGTAATAGTGGTAACAGAAACATTGTATACAAGCTCAACCAAACCGCTTCAAGATACAAACCAACAATCTCCCACTTATACTAAAGCAAACTTTTAGTATACAATGTGTCTCTACTAGCTATTACAAACAACCATCACTTTGCTTCTCCCACTTATACAAAAGTTTCCTTTCTAAGTGGGTGCCATCGCGCAATCCAAGTCCTCTAACGTGTCCATCGTAGACTTTTGCGGCAGCTCTTCGTGAATGGATCCGCTAGATTTTCCGTCGATCAATCTTTTCAATCAGACATCACCGCTCTAACGATTTCGTATGACATGGTACTTTCTCTCTATGTGTTTGGTCGCTTTATGGGTCCGTGGTTCCTTCGAGTTTCACATCGCACCGAGTTATCACAAGAAACTATGATACTCTTGGGCAAACCAGTACCACATCTAGATCTATGAGGTAGTTCTTGAACCATACAGCCTCCTTAGAAGCCTCCGGCGGCTACATATTCGGCTTCCATGGTAGAGTCCGCAATGCATCACCGCTTGCACCGCCGTGATACGGCTCCACCTCCCAAGGTAAACACATAGCCCGAGGTCGACTTTTTCTCATCACGGTCACTTGGAAACCGAAACCGTGTAACCCAAAGGCATTAGACTATCTCGCATGGTAAACCAGCCTATAATCTCGAGTCCTTTTCGTGTACTTGAGTATATGCCATCGCAATTCAATGAGCTTGTCCAGGTTAGATCGATATCTAGCTACTATGCCTACCGCATAGCAGATATCGGCCTCGTGCATAGCATTGCGACATGAGACTTCCTACGGTGAAGCAAGAAGAACTTGTCTCATTTCCTCTATCTCCTTTGGTCATAGGTGATTGCGTTTTAGATAAAGGAACGCCATGTCCGAAGGTAGCAATCCTTTCTTGGCGGTCCGCATACTAAAGCTAGTAATCACAAGATCAATGTAAGACGCCCGAGATAAGCTCAACATTTTCTTCTTGCGATCTCGATAAACCTCGATCCCAAGAATGTACCGCATCTCCTAAGTCTTTCATTTGAAACCGATCGGATAGCCAACTCTTTACGCCTCGATAACGACTTCACGTTGTTGCCAACTAGAAGGATGTCATCTACATAAAGTGCAAGAAAAACCACATCACCGTTGACATCTAACCGATACACACAACTCTCGCTAGGCAACCGGGTAAATCCATAGGACTTTACTACCTCGTCAAAGCGTAAGTTCCATGATCGGAGGTTCACTTAAGTCCATAAATGGACTTCTTAAGCTTCCATACTAGATGCTCTTCACCCTTTACCACATAACCTTCAAAGTTTCTTTGCATATAGATGTCTCTACCTTCCTCAAGGTAACCATTTAGAAAAGCGGTTTTAACATCCATTTGCCAAACCTCTAGGTTCAAGTGGTCTGCTATGGCCGTAAGAATTTCGATGGACTTGAGCATTGCTACAGCGTAAAAGGTCTCATCGAAATAGATGCCTCAACTGAAAGTGTACCTTTCGCCATAAGTCTCGGCTTTAAAAGTCAAACCTCTCCATCGGAATCTCTTTTCCTCTCAGATATCCACTTACTACCTATGGCTTCCTTGCCATCCGGTAGAAGTGTCTTTTCATATACATCCATAGTCGTTATGGACTCTATTTCTAAGTCCATAGCGGTGTGCCATGATCTTGCATCAATATCTTGATCGCCTCCTTGTATGTCCATGGGTCGATTATTGCATGTTCGCCTCCTCGACTAAACCAAGATTCACCCACGAACATAAATCGCTCGGGTCGACGAACAACCCTCCCACTACGACGAGGTTCTACAGCACAATGGCAACGGTGGGTGCAGATACTTGTGGTTCTCTAACTGCACAACTTGTCGTGGTAGGTACCACTTGACGGTCGGTATCTCCAAAGGAACTCGACCCACTTCAATTTCTTGAAGTATCCGTGTCGATCCTCCCACTAGACTCGACATCTCGCACCTTTCGCCTAATCGGTGGTGGAATACGATCATCTCTAATACTTGAAGAATGATTTCAACTTTGGACTTATGATTTTTATATAATCCTCTTCTAAGAATCGGGCATTAGTGCTAATAATGACCTTCCGATCCTTAGACTATAGAATAAACCACCTTCGCTCCTCTAGATAGCGATTAACGCCTTGGCCGATCTAGCCTCCAACTTGTCGCCTTCTTGTTCAAAGACACGTGTCGGATCGCCCATATCTTTATGTGGCTTAAACCAGCTTCATACCAAACCACAACTCGAAGGGTCTTTTCGACCGACTTGACGGTATTAGATTTAGCAAGTATGCCGTCGTCTCTAAGGCATACCCCGTAACGAAATAAGCAATGTTGCATAGCTCATCATTGATCTAACCATTTCTAAAAGAGTCCTATTTTCTTCGCCTCGACACACCATTTTGTGGTGTGCCGGTGAAGGCGCCGGGAGGTAATCCCACACTTCACTAGATAGTCCATAAACTCGTTATCGAGGTATTCGCCACCGCGATCGAACGTAGTGACTTGATACTTTACCTAGCTTCGCTCCACTTCCGCCTTAAACTCTTTGAATTTCTTAAAGCATTCGGACTTGCGGTGAAGCGGTATACGTATCCGCACTCGAGTAATCGCCAATGAAAGTGACAAAATACTGCATTCTCCACGAGCTTGTGTGGACATCGTCCACACAGTCGAATGGACTAACTCCAACATTTCTTTCGCTCTATAACCCTTCGCTTTTAAGGGTCCGTCGACATCTTACCTTCTATACAGATTCGCAGACCGGGAACCGAGTAACCGTGAGATTACCCAACGCCCATTCTTAGCCGCCTGATCCTATTTAGATTGATGTGACCTAATCTAAGATGCCAGAGAAAAGTAGAGTCATCTTGCAAGAAAACTTTCTTTTAGGGTTTGATTAAATGCAACATAGTTATAGGTATTATGTTTGGCGTAAATAGTATAAAGCTTAATTATATAACGTGCCAACACAGTATAACTTCGTCATTTCTTATGATAGAAACACCACTATCAAAAATAATGAATATCCATGAGTAAATAATTTCAAACAGAACAAGGTTCACGAAAACCCGCACATATAAAACGTCTTTCAAAACTAAACTGTTTTTCAAACATAAAGTAACATCTCCAACCGCAACGGCCTCGACTCGCGCTGCCCATGGAGATCGTTATCTCTCCATCAAACAGCTCCCTTGTCCGCAGGAACTCGCAAGGTGTAACAAACATGATCGCCATCGCCAGATCTACTACCCAAGAATGGGTAGAACAAGTCGCTAAACATGTTTCACATTAAAGCAAACGGCGCACTGAGCCTCGAGCATAGGGCACTGCCTTCCAATGCCCGGCCTTACCGCACTTGAAGCACTTGCCTTCTCCTTCGCTTCTTCAAGCCTCCTGGCAACCATGTTCTTGTTCCCATTACTCCCACTATTTCCTCGCCTCTACCACCTTTGGCACCCCTTTTCTATTTCCATTTTGCGATGAAAATTTTGGGCCCTTAGATGTGCTAGCAAGAGCATGTGCTCCTTTTCCCATAACTCCTTCCGCAAAGAACGAGATCATTAAGCAACCGACTAAGTGTAAACTCGGTCTTGCTCATGATCGCATTCACGCGAAAGTTCTCAAAAGACTTGGGCGTGTATTGAGGATGATATCGACCTTGGCTTGGTCAATACCTCCTCCCAACCGATCAAGACTATCCATGAGACGAGTCATGCGGGAGACATGTTCATGGACCGAACTTCCTTCTTCCATCTTACACGCCAAGATTTCTCTCATTGTGTGGAAGCGGATCGTCCGATCCGATCGCCCAAACTTACTCTCGAGACTGACCAAATATCGATCGCGTCTCACCATCGATCGATGTTGTACCGCAAGCCTTTGGACATAGTAGTCATCATATAGCATTTAGCCATATTGTTCGACTTATTCCAAAGTCCGCTGACTCGCCGCTCATTAGTCGACGCGTCGATAAGGGCATCGGGTTTAGGAGTAGTGAGAACAAACATGTGTTCTTCAAAGAATAAGAACATATTCCATGTTTCGCTTCCACTCGATAAAATTTGGACCGATAACGGATTTTGTTCGAGCATATTGATAATCGACGAAGAGACATATCCGAAACGATAATGTAAACACATAAGCATACGATCGCAATAATTCGTAACAATAATATTGTAACCTTTTGATAAAACAATATTAATTGAAACCTCCAATCGCCCAAGGAATCCCACATGCAAGCCACGCGTGTGGACGCCATACACGAACCCCCGACTGCACTAAAATATACCTTTAGTCGCTTAATTTCAATCCATGTCAACTTATCCTTATGACAAATGAAATTAACGATTGACCTTACTAGACCACAACACTGTCGCAAGAAGGGACTTCATGGAAGTTGTACTTGAGGTGATGTCTAAGCAATGACCACAATTTAACAAAGAAAATGAATTCTTAGAATCGCATACCACCGCACCATACCGCTCCAATTCAAATTCTTTTGTTATCTCATTTTATATCTATCTCTAGAGAACTTATGAAAATCGCACATGCAAGCCACGCTGTGGATCGCTACACATGAAACTCCCACTTTCAATAGATTTAAAATGTTTTATTTAGAAATCTCATCTAACAAACTTATGATAAATAAAGCGAAGCAAGCCGCGTGTGGGCGCCACTCACAAATCGCCTCACTTTGTTTAGAGATCAAAAGTGGAGGTCTCGACATTTTAATTTGAAAAATTAATTTGTCGGGTTGCTTGCTTAGTCTTTTTATTCAAAAGGTTTGTCTATGCGAGATCACGTAATCCTAGCATGCTTTTCTATAGAACTCAACATGTAAAACATGCTCGCAGTAATTCTAAAATATGCTTGATAAACGCGATAAACCTAGCATGCTTACTATGCGCATCCAATTACGTAAAACACTTAAAGGTTTGTCAACGTAATATAAACATACATAGCATGCTATCGCATAATTTAAACATCCACGACATGCATATGAACGATAAAATAAAATAAAACGCTCATCGCGCCCAATCGTGAAACCCGCACTTTTATATCTAATCTATTACATAGATTTACAAAGTATGAAATTAAACTCAAAACGGGCCTCGGTTGCACCCGGCACGGACCGGATTGCGGGTTGGGCTGGAAAACGGGTGCGGGCTGGGTCGGCCCAATCTGTGGTTGGGCCGCGCCAGGCAAAGCCCGCCGCGCCTTGCCTTCGCGCCGCCTGCCGCGTGTCCTCGCGGGCTACCTCGCGGTCGCTAACGCGACCGCAACCCGCCGAAAGCACGCTGCGTCGCTGCCACGCCCGAGCGCCGAACATCTCGCCGGGAGATGTCGTCGCCCACCGTCGAAGCTTCGCGATCATGATGCGCTCATGCCGCCGGGTTTCTCGCGCGAACGCTGCCCCGCCGCCCGCTAGCTCGCTCGCCCGCTTTCGCGGCGAATTCGCGACCACCGCCGCTCGCGTGGCGCCAGGATCTCGTCGCGAACGCACGCCCCGCCGCCGCGCTCGCGATCGCGAGGCTCGCCATGAAACCGTCGAGGGACCGCCGAGAGACTGTTTTTCCGTCGCTGCGTTCTTCGCTCTTTCGCCTCGTTCTTCTTTTGAGATAAGATTTATAGAATAAAATCTAATCTAACCATGGATTTTCTCGTGGTGTAACAACAAAACGATAAAAAATAAACGAGCCACGATGAACGCGGATCCACAAATAATAAAACGCACGTAATAATCAAACGAATTAATCCAACAGAGCCAAGATTCGATCCTGTGCTCGATACCAATTGTAGGGAAAACATATGTTAAGCCCTCGCCCGAGGATCTATCTTGGATATTTAATTCACCATACATTGATTATAAACCTAGCATGCGCCTATATAATTAATTGCAACACATAGGGGTTTTCACGTGTTTACCTTTGGATCCGCCGGGTCGATGGAACGAGATGAATGGATCGAATGGATCGGACTCGTGCTTTGACCTTCGGACTGTATCCGGTTGCCCAATCTCCAACGCCGAGTGAGGACGATCTATGGAGAATGCTTCGAAAATCACCCAATGCTCTCTCACAAAACTCACGAAAATTCTCTCAAACACTATGAGATGTCCGAAAATATTGTGTAGGATTAATGAGCATTAACCTAGACTTTATCTCATACCTTATATTTATAATGCACTACCTTAATCCCATATGGAAATTACCATAATCCTATATGGAAATTACTATAATCCTATATGGAAAATTACCATACACTTAGGATTATTACCATACTCTCAGGATTATTGCCATAATCTTATATGGAAAGGATCTATGCATATACCATAAATATAATTATATCCTTGTGGGATAAAGAGAATAAAATCTTGCCAATGGAGCATCATGGGGCGCCGATTTTCCTCTTGCTACGGGCCTGGATGGGCCAGCCCAATTGGGGATCAAATGCAAGGAATAAAGATGGGCCTCAAATAAATTAATTATCTTATGTTCACCTAGAACATAAATTAATTTATAAACATTCGATCATGCCACTAGAGAAAGAATGTCGACTTACCCTTTATTACCGAAGTTGAGTCGGGCTTGCACTTAGACATTACGAATCCTCGATTTAAGATATCGAACGTCCATTAATCATTTATAGCAATCGATCGCTTAAACGATTAATAACTTCATTTCCTTAAGTAGTACCACTCAACCTTATTATTGTACTTGAGCTAACTCAACTGCGCAGGTTTAGTACAATAAACCTTTGAGCTCCTTAAGGGACGCCATCATCCTAAACGGATACGGTGACTCGACATGATAACTAGCGTGACATACAAGCATCGCCATCACCCAAGACGCGGAGAATCTTGGGTTAGAACATATAACCTCACCCATAACAAGTCAAAGTGATGGACAAGAACTCATATTCACCTAATACCTTATCGAGGTTTAGATCATCGTAAGTCACCGAGATCTTGGTTCTTCACGACGGTCGAAAGAAGAACACATCTCATCGTGATCTTTCAATACGCCGAGACGCATCCGGCATAGACAAGTAACCAAGTCAAGTCACTTCTTATCTATACCGCACTTATACCGACAACTCGTCCTCAAGTTGTCTCGGTGAAACTTTTATATCTCATTAAACTCGACCAATCATACGGACTTCGTGATCTTCACACATCGTATGATCTAACTTATATATGAGATAAGGGACACGATATAAGCAATCAAGTATTTAATTCGGATAGGAGATTGTAATAGTGGTAACATGAAACATTGTATACAAGCTCAACCAAACTGCTTTCAGTATACAAATCCAACATCAATCACCAATGTTGCAGCTAGCCAAATCTCGAGCTTGGATGACAACCCACCAAGTGACAAGGTGCTAAAAGAAGAGATGGACTCGCATGGAACTCCGAGTTATTCGCTCAAGTTTGGGAGGCCACTTCCATACTCGGTTGTCTAACGTAAATGCAAAGTATCGAGGCAAGCACGATTTGGGAAGAAGTCTGTCAAAACGCCGATTGATCGGTATGAAATGGTCTAGCTAAAGACATTTAAATTTAGCACTTGTTGGGAGGTAACCCATTGTTTTCCTTTGTTTTCGTTTTTTTTTTCTTTTTGTTTGTTTTTGTTTTGTTTTCGTGTTTGGGTTTTGTGTCTGTTTTGTGGGTTGAGTTGAATGACGAGCAGCCGATGATGAGAATTATTTTTATTAGAAAATATATTGTAATTGATTTTGTGAGACGAAGCATGTTATGATTGTTGTGAGTATTAAGCCTTTGAGAACTTGATCGCATTTTTGAAACCTGTGAGACTTGAGCTTTTGACTGTCATATCTTTTCAGTCTTGTTTTTTTTTCCTGAGTGAATAGTTTGAAATAGCACGTGTTCTCTAGAACTTGCTCGGTTCTTTTCGAGGTTGCATTGATGTGCTTAAGAATTTTGAAATGATATTAGGCATTCTTTTCTTAGCCTATACACTATCCAAACACTAACTCGTTATTATCCTTTGATGAGCCCGCTTGAGCCTACCTTATTCATTCATATAGCCGTGGGTTGGGTTATGTTGTTAGTGTGATTTTGGTTGCTTGGATGAAAGGTTGAGAAAAGAAAGAAAGAGAATAATTGTTGAGGAAGTGATAATAATAAAATAGTTGCTTACCCATATAAGTTCAAAAAATAAAATAAATAAATAAATGACACAAGTGTGTGAAAAGAACACAAATGGGTAAGTAGCTAGTGCTTTGAGACGAGTATATCACTTATATGAAAATTGTGGAATTCTTAGAAAAATGACTTTTTGGTGTAGTAGTTTTGAAATGAATTGTGAAAGTTTGGGAATTATGTCTTGTGATACTTATGATGTTTTTATTATGGGATTATGAGTCACTTAGCCTAAATATAATCCTACCCTACCAAAGAGCCTACATTATAACCTTTTATAAAGACCTTTTTGATCTTAGTTCTTGAGCACATATTTGAGCAATGGAGAATTAGACGATTTGCAAGCTTATGGTAGATTCCATGTGTTTTTAAACTTTGAGAGTATACATATCCTCCTTCATACACTTGAGTGTTTGAGTTTTCGTATATATATATCCATGTCGTGAGGATTCAAGTTTGAGAAGGCTTGTGCTTATGGTTATTATGACGTGTCGAGTTTAACGAACGAGGTTGTGATTTGATTCATTTGTTTCAATCTTTATTGCTCATTGCTCACGAGGCTTATTGCTTTTGACGCTCGTCTCTTTGCCTATCGCTGGTCGCCTCCTTTGTTCGATTTGTTTGAGGACAAACAAAAGGATAAGTTTGGTGAGTTGATGCCTCATTTTTACATGATTTATAAATGCTATATTCGCTTCGCTTCTAAGTGATAAGTGATCTTTTGAGTTATCTTTTATATATTTATGTTTACCTTGGAAGATATTATGCCGTGTGTATTTCATGTCATTTTAGCATAGGTTTTGATGTCAAAAGGTGGATCACGATAAAGAGGAATCACTACCCGGTCGCGAGATCATGCGCAAGAAATGCTTGAAAACGACATTGAATATGAGATAATGGATTTGAAAAATATGGATGTGCAAAGTATATTATGTTGAATAGCATCTCGATATGAGTCCGTAGGTGCAAACGGATCGCAATTCGGAGTCCGGACGAGAGAGAACGGAGCGAAACGGCAAAGTCGCTACAGATGAATTACACCTCATGAACCGAGCTCGCGACTTAGGTCGCGATGCTAAGTCGCGAGGATGAGCGAAATTTCAGCATTTTGAATGCCTCGACATGTCTTCGCTGGAAGCTTTGCTTGCACGCCTTGCAGGCCCTAGATTGCGAAGATACATATTCGACGCACACTTTGAATCGTAGTCGAATATGATGAATCAGTCGTAATAGGATCAATCAGTCAAAATAGGATTGGGGAATTTATGAAAAAGGGAGCTTATGTTTTATTATAAATAGGAGATAGATCAAGTAGTTTTAAAACACCATTCAACACCATTCCGCAGCGTAACACAAATTCTTCTTTATTTTCTTTTGCAAGTTCTTTTCCCGCTTAATTTAGTTTAGCTTTTTCTTTAAGTATTTTCATTCCAATTTCATAGTTTAGTATTAGAATTGAATTTCTTCCTGATTCAAGTCGCTACAATTGTTCTTCGTGGATTCTTACGGTTTTATCTATCTATCTTAATTTATGTTTTATTTAATTATTTATTGCTTTGGTAATTTAATTATGCGTAGCTAAAATTCGCATCGATCCTAGGGTTTGCATGATTCGATCCTATATGTTGTGATTACTATCGCTATTTACCTTCCGTGCATTGATTCATGATTCTTGGTGCTTATTTATATGTGTTGATTTTGATCAATCTTGATGCATATCTAGTTGTCGGTTAATTACGTAATTGTATTAATTGTCAATCGATCTGAATGCATGATACTAATAAGCCTCGAGTCGTAGGCGAGATAGATATTCAGGAAGCATATTCTTAGTGATCCTTTTGGAGTTACTTGTTTTCACCTAGAATAGTAGGGAAAACTCGTAATCTCTCGCCGCAATTGTCGTAATTGAAGTTGTTGGTTATATTTGTGATCTTCCATCTTGTCCGGATTAAAATTGGCTAATAGAACAGGATAAACATACGCTGTGGATATGATTAATGCATCCCAGGGTTAGTCTCTTATCTGCTTTATCTTCCGTGTGTTTATTGCTTTGTTTTATTTTCTCGCATGGTTACGCCGCTTTGGATTAAATTCAAGCCCTTAAAACCTTTCACCCAATTTTCTCGTGCTTGAATAATGATGAATTATCGTTGAGCTAGCTTACGTGTTTTCAGACATAATCCTCGTGGATACGATACTGACTTACCTTCTATATACGCCTTTTACGTGTGAAAAAGGAGCGATCACCATTACGATAAGAATGAAAGAGAAAATTAAATTTACGCTTCACGCTTCAAAATTACCCTTCGTATTTCCTTGCATTAATATATGATGATATCGCAATTTTTCTTTTCTAATACAAAGACAAATCGAGCCGTCCATTATATTATAATCAATGGATGAGATTTATTCTTAATTTTACACTTAATAGTATTCTCACCATAATCATCCCTCTATATATATATATATATACTTTTACCAAATATAATTAGTTTCTCCCTATTATAAATGGGACATATATTTTATTAATTTTAGTACGAGACGACTATTTACTAATCATGATATAGGTTCATATATGTTGCACTGATGTCTCCTACTTAATTAATCCTGAAAGCATAAAATTGTTCATGTTGTCATTCGATGAGATTTTAAGTCGACTGACAGAAAATAATCATGTGAAATATTCTTTCTCATAGGGAGTTTGCAATAAATTATGTTATAGAACATTTAGGAATATTAGTGTTTGTTTAATAAAAAAAAAAGTGCATAACCAACCTTTTCACATTTTTCTCACCGTGAGTCTTCACAATACCGATCAAGAAAGAGAACATGCAATCTTTTTTTTTTGAATTCAACTTTTACTAACCACCAAAAGATTCTAGTCCGTGGAGTCAAAATACCAGTCTACGGGCATAAACCCTATACCACCATAAAAGAAAATGGATGGAAGAAAAAAAATTGTATTAGTATATGTTTCAGACACAATTACAATTGTTATCTTTCTCTTTATATACTAAGCTTAGAGGGTATTTGGCTGAGCTTATAAACTCTTTAAAACATCTTGTAAGTTGTTTAGAGCTTATGTTCGCAGTAAACTGCTTGACAAAATAGTTTCTTAAATGAACTTAATTTGTGAAAATAAGCCCAAGAGCTTATAAGCTCTTCTGAAAATAAGTTGGCCAATCTTAACTTATTTTTTCATAAACTTATAAGCAATCATGAATTTACCAAAATAACCTTATTATAGTTCGTTATTTCCTACATGTACACTATCAGCTTCACCTCTCGTCAATTTTATCTCTCTAACTATGATTTTCCCTCTCTAACTAACGATTCTTTCTCTAGCTTATAAGATCAATTATCTAAACACTTTAACAACTTATAAGCACTTGAGACATTACCTCTTATAAGCTCTTGAAACATCTTATAAGCTCTCGGAACTTATAAACTCTCTAAAATAAGCTTAGCCAAACACCCCCTTAGAGTCACCAAAATTCTAAGCGTATAAATGCAACAAGGCAGCAACTAGTACGAATTGAACACGATACTAAGATCTTACATGTGTCTAGAGATGAATATTCTCGAGGGGAACGACTCAACATCACTTATTCAGAATTTTCCTCATGTTAGTAATGGTGCGATGTGAAAAGTGAGTAGAAATCAGACTCGGTATCATCGGAAGAAAAGTTTAAATGATGCCTTAGTTATCTATATTTTTAGGCTATGTTTATCACAATCATCTCAATCGTCTAATCATCCAATATTTTCAATATTTAATTAGTTTTTCTTTCTTCTACACCATCACTATTCCGTCTAACTCAACTAAATCTAATTTTACTGGTTTATCAATGATCACCCAACCATTAAACTATCATATTATTTATAATTTATTATTTTTAATCGTAATATATTTAATTGCAATTAAAATAAATTCATTTATAACAAAATCTATAAAAATTCAAAAATCACACATTAATAGAAATAGAAAATATGACAAACCATGGAAAAAAAAATTACAACAATTGAAATAAACAATCGATACTTCAAACAAATGACAAAAATTATGTATGTAGTTATCATCGCCGAATTTTTTCTATATATGCTCGATCAAGTTGTTTTTAAGAGCGCTATGAGGATCCCTTGTAACTTATTTGTCATGTAGATGACTAGACTTGCAATTCGTTTTGTAGAGAATTCAAATTTTGGATCATCATTATCTTCTTCATCTCCACTTTTTATGTTATTCGACATAGGTCGGGCTTCCATAAAATCTGTGGGACCACGATAGTTTAGATAAGTGAATCGTTCATCTTCCACTATCATATTGTGCATGATGATGCAAAAAATTATTAATTATCCCACATCATATCACGATCCCAAGACATGGTCGCTTAATAAAAGCGAAACAAGTTTGTAGAACCTTAAATGCTCATTTTTTCGTGCAGCCTCTTGGTGTTGAGCAAACAGTTGGTGCTTCCACTTGTGGACAATTAATAGATTTCACAAATGTTGCCCATCGAGGATATATGCCATAAGTGAGATTATGTCCAATATTATACATGTGACCATTAACGATATAACTAACCTTTGGTGCTCGCTCTTCCAAGATATCACTGAAAATAGGAGATGGTTCAAGTACGTTGATATCATTACTCGAACTTGAAGTTCCAAAAAATACAGATCCATAATTCTTGAGAGACAATTGCTTCCAAAATGATTGTTGGCTTGCTACTTCACCCCATGCATATTCCCTGCCCAAGTAGTACTACAACTTTCACCTTCTCAATGCATACAATCAATACTACCTAGTATACCTGGAAAATCATGTTCCTCACCGAATTGCAGAAGATATGTCATATGTCTTCTTCAGTGGGCTTTCTCAGGTACTCATCACCAAAGTTAGAAATTACACGTTCGACGAATTTAGTAACCAACGTTCTTATGGGTTGTGCACTAATTTGTAGGTAATTATCATGCAAGTCTGCCCTTCCGTAGGCTAACACCCCAAGAGCTGCAGTACATTTTTTAATCGAAGACATACCCGAATGACTGGCGGCATCGATTTTTTTTTTTTTGAAAAAAATCATTGGTGGCAATAATTTTGTTCATTATATGTTCGAACAATGGTTGTTGCATACAAAACCTTGTTTGAAAATTTTCTGGATGATAGATTGGATCGTCT
This sequence comes from Salvia rosmarinus, assembly GCA_036937905.1. Taxonomy (NCBI): domain Eukaryota; kingdom Viridiplantae; phylum Streptophyta; class Magnoliopsida; order Lamiales; family Lamiaceae; genus Salvia; species Salvia rosmarinus. The sequence goes on from JAODLM010000378.1 coordinate 95,246, forward strand.
GAAAAGTACTGCTCGAACAAACTCTTGACTCTCGTGATCCTTCTCGCGTTGTTGTTCAATCAATCTTCGTGTTGCTCTAATCGTTTGGTTTGTTGGTTGTAATCACATAGTTGCTAGTAAATGGCTATATCCTCGAGGATGCGGTCAAATTGCCAAAAAAAAATAGCCACACGTTCTTCCCATTCATTGAACTCGAGGAAAGATAACAAAGATCTAAAAGTCAAAGAAAATACATGTAAATCTCTGCAAAGCTATAAAAGTTAAAAAAAAAATACATACGAGTATTTGTAAAGCTCCAAAAGCAAAAAAAAAAAAAACAATGCATGTGACTCTCTGGAAAAAAAAGGTTATGCATATATCTCTGCAGAGCTCCAAAAGCCAAAATAAAACAAATATTTACAAAATTCTAAGGAAAATAAATAAATAATGAATGTGACTCTCCAAAGCATTGAAAGCCAAAAAAGATAGTGCATGTGACTCTACAAAACAAATCTAATCTAAAAAATAATGTGTGTTAACAAAGTAGATAAGATGACAACTAAAATTGGATCAACTAAAATTCCATGAAAAGAAAATAACATAAACTGAAAGTTACTACAAGACAATAAGAAGGTCCATAAATAGTTTGAGCCCACTCCCCACCCCCCAACATCTTTATTGGACATTTTAGATATTTTTCGAAGATACGCTTCAGATGCACCAATCCACTTGATCATATTTGTATTGAGTGGTTTAAAATAATTTCTCAATGACTTTGTGAATCTTTCTTCGCCAAGTTGTAGATTGGTTTCCCGAGTTTGTTGATACAGATCCAAAATGCGTCGTCATAACGCATCATCTTTTGATTGGTGCCAACAATTGTACATTCACTGATCATACAGTAAGAAGTTTTTACAATAACCACTTTCTCTCTCTCTCATTATATATATATATATATGTAATTTGAATAATTTAAATCATGCCGTTTTTTTTGTTATTCAAAATGTTAAAATAAATCAGATTTTTCACAAATATTCTCCTTTTGCCACGTTTGCCAAAGTGAAGCCGAGTTAGAAAATGAATCGGCTCCATCACACAACTTTTGACGAATATTTATTTACAATAAGAAAATGGGAACTGGACAAACGGCACATGTTTTAAGATACTTTCTCATCTCATCAATAAGTTGAGACTTCAATTTATCTATGATGAGACTTCAAGTTATCTGAATAGTTAGTATATGAATATATATTTTTAAAATTTAGTAATAATAATTTTTTTTTAAAAACAACAAAATTGGAATTGAAGTACTTTGCGAGATATTATTAATAGCGCGAGACATTTTATATTAAAGACCTATAATCTAATTAAAGATTGATATCCCTCTAAATAATGATATATAGAATTGAAAAACTTTTCATCAAACTCAATGTTATATAGTCTTTTTCAATCTTAATGATAAAATGATCTTAATTGATGTTCTAAGTTATTCCAAATGAATATTCTCAAGCGGGAGAAAGTGCCAAAATAATCCCACTACTCCACGGAAGCAGTACTGTTAAATATCGAAAAATCAATAAATTCAGCAGCTGCCCCTACCTCGATTCCAAGAGCTTCACCTCTTCATGCTTGGATCATTACTGATTTGTAAAATATCTTTGTGTTGAGATGATTCCTGATAGACTTGTGCGTCTGTTGTTGGTGAGCATTTTCTTGGGGTGTGTGAAGCTGGTTTGACCAGCAGCTATGTGAGAGCGAGTGGGATTAGCACAGATATGCCTCTGGACAGTGATGTATTTCGAGTGCCTCTTGGTTACAATGCTCCTCAGCAGGTAGGAAATTCACATTTTATTGGGCATTATTTTTCATTTTTATTGTTTATCTGGTTTCAGAGCCTATTTTGTTGATAGCATTTGTGTTGATAATCTCTACCTCTCAGCCTTGGGTGGATTTTAGATCACATTCTACTTTTAAATTTAGTTGCTAGAAAATCTAATGATTTTAGGAGCATTGATACAATTAGGGATGATCAGAGTAAGATTTCTATGGTTTGATCAGATAATATTGTGCTTGTAGTGAAGCTGGTGTATTTTAGAAATTTAGGGAAAGCCTACTGTAATGGATATGTAGCTGTGTATGAGGTTGTTTGATAAGTTGATGATATTCACATTTTTCTATATTTAGATTGATTATATTATTTTTGTCTGGGCATATACATATGAATGTTTCATACATTTAGTGAGATTGATCATTATTCTTCTATTGAGTGTAACATTGGTAGACACAATAAGGTTTCATCTACTTTGGTGAATGGATCACTAAAAATTGTTAAACTGTGTGAAATTTGATTATAAATGGGTGCCTGGAAAAAAGATATTAAATGATTTATATATTTCCCAGTTCAATTCTCCTTAATTCATCAGAGATATATTGATATATTTGTTAATTTTGTCATATCCAAACAATTTATCTCCTAGACTTATATCCATCAAACTATTTATCCATCTTAAGGTTCACATAACACAAGGAGATCATGAAGGCAGGGGGGTTATAGTCTCATGGATCACACCAGATAAAGCCGGTTCCACTTCAGTGCTCTACTGGGCTGCAAATAGCCAGCTCAAGAAAACTGTAAATGGCAATGTTGTTAGATACAAGTATTACAATTATACCTCTGGTTACATTCATCATTGCATGATCGATAATTTGGCGGTAAGCCTTTCTCAAACACTCTCTTTGCATGCAGCCTAAATCTAGGTCTATAGGCTTACAATGAGCAGGTTCTGATTCTCCAAAATATTTGCTGAAAATGCAGTTTGATACCAAATACTACTATGTGGTTGGAAGTGGGAACGTGACTCGAAAATTTTGGTTCATTACACCTCCTCAACCTGGGCCTGATGTTCCTTATACGTTTGGGCTTATAGGTATGTCTTAGTCATCACGAAATGTAATTATTTCTCTGAACGTGGAAGCTTTGCATAGGCTTATCAGAGGAGAGAAAACGGAATATCGCTATAGTTTTAGTCTTTAAAATGTTCTTGGTTTTGCCATGTGCAACTTACTTCTTGTTCTCTGGAATTCCTGATAATCTAATGTTACTCTATTGGTATGACAAGGAAGCAAGCAAGTTACATCTTCTCTGTACTCGAAATCTATATCCATGTTTAAAGAAGTAATAGATTATAGTTGTTATAAATATAAATAAAATAGAACGAAAAACTAAAAATACAGCAATATGAAGTGTACAAGTCTGTTGTGAATCCTGTGCATGTGGCATCATGAGCAGGTGATCTGGGCCAGACTCACAATTCGAATCAGACCGTAACCCATTACGAGCAGAACCCTGCAAAAGGACAGACAATTCTGTTTGTTGGAGACCTCTCCTATGCTGATAGCTATCCGCTGCATGATAACACAAGATGGGATACATGGGGGAGATTTGTGGAGAGAAATGTGGCGTATCAACCGTGGATTTGGACTGCTGGGAATCATGAAATCGATTATGTTCCAGAAATAGTACGTCTTTAATTAAGATTGCTCTTTTATTCTTGAATCTCACGCTTTACGTGTAACTTAGTCTAGAATTGGAGGCACAAAATTTTCTTATTATGTCAATTTACGGAGCTCCCATAATTGTTTAGATTGCATTATCAATCCCTATGCATATTCTTTGCATTAATTCTGGTAAGATCAACAAGTATCTGAAAAAATAAATGATTTTCGTACAGGGTGAAACTATACCCTTCAAGCCATTTACTCATCGATATTGGACACCATATAAAGCATCCGGAAGCACATCTCCTCTTTGGTACTCAATCAAGAGAGCTTCGGCCTACATCATTGTCCTATCTTCATATTCAGCTTATGGTATGAATTTCAGCCCGTATCAATTTAATGTAAATAAATTACAGTAGCATTTTCCATCACCATATTAATGTCCTCAATTTATTTATTTACTATTTGTTTTGCAGCAATATATACACCTCAGTATAAGTGGTTCACAAACGAGCTATCTAAAGTGAATAGGACCGAAACACCATGGCTTATCGTACTTATGCACAGTCCAATGTACAGCAGCTATGTTCATCACTATATGGAAGGAGAGACTATGCGAGTGATGTATGAAGAATGGCTCGTTCAGTACAAAGTTGATGTGGTCTTTATGGTCATGTCCACGCATATGAACGATCTGTAAGTATCTAATATTCTTCTGTGTTGTTTTCTTCGATCTTTGGCCAAATTATCTCTTGAATTCGATCAAATTTCACATTGTCGTATCTTCTCACACAGGAGCGTATATCCAACATACAGTACAACGTGGTGAATGGATTGTGCACTCCTATCAACGACATCTCTGCTCCAGTCTCTATCACCATTGGAGATGGAGGAAATCAAGAAGGCTTACTCACCGAGTATGTAAAAGCTGAATGTGGTGTGAAAAAACATATGATTATGATCATTATGGAGAACTGATCGACCTCGTTTATATTTTGGTTGTAGGATGACACAGCCACAGCCGAAGTACTCAGCTTTTCGTGAAGCCAGCTATGGGCATGGCATTTTCGACATAAAGAATCGGACTCACGCCTACTTTGGCTGGCATCGTAATCAAGACGGGTTTGCTGTGGAAGCCGACTCTCTATGGTTTCTTAATCGATATTGGAAAACCGTGGAAGAAACTTCTTCAGTTGTTTGAGGATAAGGTACAACCTATGTAGAAAAAACACTGGAGGTTTTAGTGTTGCGGCATACCCTCTCCTCTTATAAGGCCCTTTAATGGGATGAAGAATCCAATTCTTATATGGTATTACAACAGGCCCAAGTATTCGATGAGAATTTTTTTGTTCACATTGTAGTTGCCGATGAGTCATACCGGTCTAAATATGCGGGGGCGTGTTAAAACCACCCTTTCTATCCTACATTGATTTGGTAAAGATCATGTCTCTAGTGTATAAGTTGAGAGTACCCTCTCCCCTTATAAGACCTTTTGAGAGGTGGAAGGGCCCAATTCTAACATTATCCTTTGGGAAAGGAAAAAGATGGTCCATCTTCGAACAAATCATTTCATCTTTTACCGAGACATAGTTGTTCTTCAAGCTTTTCAACTCGTGCTTGGATATCCTTCAGGATGTTTATGATTTCATCATGTCTCATTAATATTGATCGATCTTAATTTCGTTAGGGAAATAAATGCACAATGAACACGAGGGATTTACATGGTTCGATCTTTGAATTAGATCTACGTCCACGGAGCAAGAGAGTATATATGTATTGAGTGCGTAAGAAGCGATTACAAAGAGTATAGATGATCATTTTTTGTCTAATCTAGCCTCTATTTATACACAATGATATTGAGTTCGACTCTAATACAAAGTCTTCTTATGAGGATTCTTTTAGATATGCATCCATGATTCATTTAGATATCCGAATCTTCTACGCCCTCCACTTGCGAGATTCGAGTCAGTTGGTTTAAGAGTCTTCTTGGCCGAACTCACATAGGTCGAGTTTAATGTCGGGGCCCACTTTTATTAGGCCTGATGTTTGAGCCTAGTAGTTGGGTCGTATCCTATCACACCCCCCCTCCCCCCAAAAAAAAGACGTAGAAGTGAGGTCGTAATGGATGTGGTATAGTGCATCGACATCATCTCACCGAAATTCGTGATCCGCTGAGTGGATCGCGATATACCCCGCCGAAGCTTGTACTTGTCGTGGTCGCCAAGGTCTTATGCCGAGCCAGATGTCGCCGCTTCATCGATCAAGTCGAATACTTACCGCAGCCGAGGTCTTATGCCGAGCTTGTATGTCACCAGCCGCTTTGTCGAGGCGTTATGCCAAGTCGCATGTCGCCAGCCTCACCTAGCCGAGGCGTTATGCCGAAGTCGCATGTCGCTTAGCTTCACCTTACCGAGACGTTATGTCGAAGTCGCATGTTGCTTGGCTTCACCTTGCCGAAATGTTATGCCGAAGTCGTATGTTGCTTGGTTTCACTTTGCCGAGGTCGGATATACGACGTTGTGGTTGAATGCGTAGCGTCGTGACGAGGTCGAACACGGGATGTCCTGTCGATGTCGAACACGGGATCTGTCATCTGCATTTAATGCGTATAGCGGTTGGGTTCCCGATAAAGTGCATATTGGGAATAACTTCCCGATTCGCCTTTGCCATTTTCACTTTTCGCGCCCAACTTTAAAACTTCAAAAGTTTTTGCTTTCAAAACGCAGTTCATCCACCATTGTCGTCTTTCACGTAGTTCAACGATCTTCTTCGATTTCATACATAAAACCAAGAAGTGATTTACGGCTTCTTCATCAACTGGAGTCTCACGCCATGAAGGTCAGATTGATTCAGAGTCACCGCTGCTCACGGCGGTTTTAGAAGTTTTACACTGATTCCATTTCTTATGTGCGAGAATAGATTCCCGCTTTTGAGGATCTTGGTAAAGTTTCTTCCATTCCTTCAATTTTGGAGGCCCTCGCTATAGTAGATCTTCGCTTCTAGATATTTTATTCAAGTCTTTTCAATTTGTTGCTCCTCGTCCGTGGATGAGGGCTAGTGCCCTTCCGGATGGTTTTGTGACGGTTTTAGGAGATGCCTTGCGGCGGTCTTCGTGTTTTTTCCTCCGTGTATGTCGAACTCCAACAAATGTTCGGCATACCTCTCGCCCAAATAACGCCAAATTCTTTTCGGCATTTAACGGGTCTCGGTGTCTATTGCGATCGGGCGTAATTTTCCTTTACCCCGGGCTCGCCCTCGATTTTTCCAATTTAAGGCTAGCTCGGGTGGTATTATTTATCACCGTCCGTGGCTTCAAAGTAAAGACGGTCGAAAATCTCGAACTCGCGTAAGAAGTTCTTCTTCGTCTGCTCACGAGTCCTTTGAGTTCGCCCGAACCGGAGAAGTTGGCGGACGCGCCATCGATGATAGCTTCGTGGCCTAGAGGAAGCGCTGGACAAGATCGGTCTTGTGGACGAAGTGTTTACCGAGGCCGAGTCGCGTCGCGTGGCCGAGCCCTTATGATCCCGCCGCTGGAGCCGGGGCGGTAAGGCTCCTTGTTTCACTTTAGCTCGATTAATTTTCGCTTTATGTTTAACTCGGCATTTATATTCTTTGCAGTGAACTTTGAAGAAGAGGAAGAGGTCGGGTTCGATCTCGAACCTTCCACCTTTGCAGATCGAAGCGACGTGGCCGAGGCCTCCTCCGGAGGCCGAGGTTAGTTTGAGGTCGCCGCCCGCCATTCCACGCCCCGCAGGGAAAGACGTGGCTTCTCCTACCGCGATGATGATTGCACGATCGTCGGCGGTCAGTCGCACGTCGGTCTTTTCCCGAGGTAAAGCACTTTTTGTACGCTATAAAGCTATGTATCGATGTGCTTGCTCGACGTTGTCGATTTTTGTCTGTGGGACCGAGCACATGAAGGCCGAGCTTGGTGGTGTCACGATGTCCGCCGGTGGTGGACTACTTGAATGACGCCGCCGCCCGCCTTGGTCGGTGGCTCGGTATTCCGTGGAGCCGGAGGAGAACACCTCCTTGTCAAGATGGCCGAGGCCGAGGCTAAAGGCTCGGGATGCGCCAAGAGGGAAGCCGAGGCTTTGGCGGCGATTTAAGGCGGCCGAGGGAGGTGCACCGCGAAAAGCCGGCGAGGCGGGCGCATCGTGGGCGTTGAAGGCCGAGGTCGGCCGCCAGCGTCGGGAGGCCGAGGCGGCGGCCTGCAGAGAGCTCCTTCGCGCCGTGGCGAGGCTGTTTCGTCCGGAGGTTCTTGGGTTGGCGCCGATTTGGCCGAGGTCCTAAATAAGCGTGTGGTAGCGACCACCTCGATGAAGTTGCCGAGGATTACCCGCACTGGATAAGTCCAAGCACGGTATGAGGCGACGGAGACGAGGCCTTGCCGAGGGCCTATGCCGAGGTCCTGCCGGTGGCTTGGAGAGCATGCCCGTGTTGGAGAGCCCCGACCTCTTCAACTTTGTCGACTCCCGACTCGGTCCGTGCTTGCTCGATGGACCGGACGCCTATCTTGAAGCCATAATGGCCGATCCGCTAAGGGGCCGAGGGCGGCGGTCGCCGAGGTCGCGGAGAAAGTCGAGATGGTGCTTGTTGAGTCGTGGCGGGGCCGAGGCTTCGGAGGTCGGGAGAAGTCGAGGTGCCGAGCTCGGGCGGGAAGTTCTTGGAGGGTCATTGATCCTCTTTTTTTTTTTGTAAACGATATGTACTCGACAAGTTCCCGCCTTAAAGGCTTTAATATAACTACCCAATTTTATGGAAGAAATCTTGTCTTTTGTTTTTGTCTCCGCCTTCTCCCGAACTTTTTGATGTGTCGCCTTTGTTGGATCAAATCAAATGTCGACTGGCTCTCGAATCTAAAGAGATCAAGTCCTTCACTTAGAGGGCAACTCGCCATGCGCGGAGGAGGCCGACGTCCAATTCGTGGCTTCTCAAGAGAAGTTTGACGAGCTCGTGCTCGATTTTGGAGTTGGAAGAAGTTCGAGATCGCAGAGGATAAGGCCAAATCGGTCGCCATGAGCATGTCAATACGAAGCGGTTATCCACCGAGGTGGTGGAACGACTATCTCGAGGCCGAGCTAAAGTTTCGAGCTCGCACCCGTTGTTGGAGGTATAGGGAAGCGATGGTGGGACTCGGCAATTCGTGAGCAATATGCCGACCAAGAAAGTAGGTGCTGTCTGCATAAGACCGTCAGAGATCGTCATCCTTTCCTCGAGCGGGTGCTTCATTCGACGATCGAGGCTTCTTCGCCCCGCCAAGCTCCTCCTCCCGCCGATGCTTCTTCTTCTCTCCCGACGACGGAGTCTCGATCTTTCGAGAGTTTTATATGCAAAAGAGGCGCCCATCGAGCACCGAGATCGATATCATCGAGCGACCGAGGTCGATTGGCGAGGCATAGAGGTCGAGCCGGCCGAACTCTGGTGCCGATCGAGGACGAGGTAGAGGTAGGGATAGGGTTAGCATAGACGAGCTGTTGAATCTCGACTCTCTGGGGATCGCTTAGCTTTTCCCAAACCTCCCAGTCCTTCATCGCCCTCGTAATGTCTCAGATGCCTCGCATATTTTGCAAGTAATAATAAAATTTCATTCGCTTTGTTGATTTTTCTTGTTTATCAAACAATGTCTTATCGTATTCTCGTAATCAAACAAAGGTAGTTCATCCTAAATAAACGAAGGTACTTCATCCTCGAAATAAACGAAGGTAGTTCGTCTCAGATTAAACGAAGGTATTTCATCTTCAAATAAACGAAGGTAGTTCGTCTCGATTAAACGAAGGTAGTTCGTCCTCGATTAAACGAAGGTATTTCATCTTCAAATAATCAAGGTACGGGTTCTTTATTTGGCGAGAAGTGTCGCTAGGGGTGGTCCCTCACGCTGCTTAGATCTCCTCCTTAGAGGTTCTCTCCTTAGGGTATCAGATGGGATGTATGCATAAATGACAAATGAAATATGCAAGATGAAATAAATAAAAGATTTTATTAATGACATGACCGAAAGACACGACTTAACAAAAAGACACGACATTTATGCAAAATATCTCTTCAGATGAACGATGTGCCACGTATGAGGTATTTGCTCATCGGATAAATGGACGAGCTTATAGGACCCTTTTCCGAGGATTTCTTCAACTCGGTATGGTCCTTCAAGTGGCCTCTAGCTTGCCGAGCTTTGTAGCCTTCATCGACTTCATTATTCGGCACGAGATCGCTTACTGAATTGTCCGTATTGACACGCTGGTTATAATACCGAGCTACTTGTTGCTTGTATCGAGCTTCTAATATAGGCGAGATCTCTTCTTCTAGTAGATCCAAGTCGTCAGTAGATTTTCTTCATTTACTTACCGGTAGTGGACGGTACGGGGCTCGGCATACCGATCTCGCCAGATTACCGCTTGGTTCCATACACCGCATCGTAGGGTGTTTCTTCGCTCGATGTCCGAGGTGTTGTACGGTAAGACCATAACACTTGTGGCAAGTTTTCCACCCATTGCCATTTACCCTGGCCGAGGCGAAGTTTTGAGTCCTTTCACAATTGTCTGCTTGTGACTTGGTCCGACCATTTGCTTGAGGATGAGCAACCGAGGTGAATTTTTGCTGAACCCGAAGCTCTTGACACCACTCTTTGAAGACCTTATTTGTGAATTGCGTCCCATTATCCGAAACGAGGAGATGAGGGATGCCGAAGCGACACACAATATTCTTTCAGACAAAGTTGAGAGCGTTTTTGCTTGTGATTTTCACCAAGGGTTCGGCTTCCACCCATTTTGTGAAGTAGTCGATGGCGACAATCAGGAATTGAAAATGCCCTGGAGCCTTGCAGAAGGGGCCCACAATGTCAATCTCTCATTGCATGAATGGCCAGGGGCTTTGCATGCTGACGAGGTCTGTTTGAGGTAGCCTCAGCACATTTCCATGAATTTGGTACTTCGTACACTTCTTCACGAGGTCAATTGAGTCTTGGAACATCATCGCCAATAGTATCCCCATCGCATTACTTTCTTCGATAAGCGCGGGTCCGATGTGACTTTCACATGATCCCTCATGATCTTTCATAGTACGTAATCAGCTCGGTTCGGACCCAAACACCTTAGGAGAGGTCAAGGTATGATTTTCAGAGAATTCTCGCCCAAGATATATCGCAAAGATTTTCTCAAGATCTTCCTAGCCTCGAGCCCGCTATGGGTAGTTCGTCATTTTCCAAGTATTCTTGAACGAGAGTCATCCAATTGGGTTCTTCATCTAAGTCATCCAATCGCCTATGCTTCGTTTTGGGCTTTTCATCAAGGCTCGCTGACGACGAGGCCAATTTGCTTAAGATGTCACCGGCTATTTTGCTCCCTCGATGCGAACCAACCGGAAGTATGAGAAAGATTGTTGCGGGTTTTGCTTTTTCAATGTATTTTTCATCATGTTGCCTTTTGCCTCGACTTTCCCAACATGTGGCTTACTATGACTTGTGAGTCATCGTGAACTGCACGCCCGTGATCAAGACTTTGAGCTAGGCGAAGTCCCGCAATTAAGGCCTCGATTCCACTTCGTTATTCGTATTTTGAATGTGAACCAAGTGCATAGGTGATCTCGCCATCTAGTCCCAAAAGTAAGATGCCCGCCCCGCTACCCGCTTTTCCTCAAGCTCTATCCACATAGACTTGCCAGCATTCTCGGATGCTTCCTTGATGAGTTCGGCTCGGCATTGTCTCGAGGTAGCTTGGTGGGTTTCGCTTTCCGTGAAGTTAGCCTCAGGAAGTCAATAAGCCCGACCTGATGGCTCGACGTGGGCAAAAGATATATCGTGTTCGCCCAACTCATTGCCCACTTCACAATTCTCCTCGAAGCTCGGATTCGCCAACACTTGCCAAGTGGATGATCGTGAGAACTTGTATGGGATGTGCATAGAAATAGGGACGTAGTCTCCTGCAAAGATTTACTAATGCCAAGGCGAGATTTTCCAAAGGTTGATATCTCGCTTACGCCCTTAAGTGCTCGGCCGATGAAATACACAGAGTCGTCGTCCGTCCTCTTTACCGTAATCAGATTTATGGTTTCGTCCAAGTCGCGAGGTATAGGAAATGACCTCCTTCTTTCTGGACGGATAAGGTGAGAAGTTTGGCAAGGTAGTTTTGAGATCTTCAAAAATGACTCAGGTTTATCATCCCGTGAGAACTCCTGAGCTTTTTGAGTATTTTGAAAATGGGAGCCGCTTCTCCATGCTTTTGAAAGAAAATGCTCAGCAGACTATGCAGCCCGTCAACTTATGCACATCGTGGATTGTCTTTGGCTCCTTCATCTCCAAAATGGTTTGAAATTTAGACTGGTTGGCTTTTAATCTTTCTTGTGACACCCAGCACCCCAAAAATTTTCCAGACCGAACTGCAAATATACACTTCTGGGGGTTTAGCTTTAGGTTTACTTTGAAGTAGGTCGATGATGATCCGGAGGTCGGCAACACACGTGGCTTCCTCCTTACTCGACGACGATATCATCCACATACACCTCCACATTCGACCGATGTAGGGTCGAAATATCTTGTCCACCATTCTTTGATAGGTGGCCCCGCATTTTGAGTCCGAACGACATTTTCTTATATGCAAAGACCAAGTTTGTGATGAAAGCTGTTTTGGAGGCGCCTCGTTGCTCATCGTGATTTGGCGATACCCTCAGATAGATCCGAAGTTCAAGACTTCGTGACCAACCAAAGCGCCAACTTTTTATCAATGTTGGGGTAGGTATGATCCTTGAACAATGCTTGTTGAGATCGGTGTAATCGATACATTCGCCAACCTCCTCCTCCCTTCGACCATCACCGGGTTGGCTATCCGTGTCGGATACTTGACTTGAACAATATGCCTACTTTCAAGAGCTGGTGCACTTCGCCCTATACGACTGGTTCCGCTCCCGCAAAGATCCGCTTTGCCGAATTGGTTTGATATTTGGATCAATGTTGAGCCGTGAGTAATAATACTCGGTGAGACCCGGTCATGTCGAGGGCCACCATGTGAAGACGCCTCTGAATTCCCTTAGAGTTGGATGATCCGCTTTCGGTTGAGGTACTTGGTAGAACCTACTTTGACGACCTTGGGGATCGCCTCAGATAGCGTGACCTCCTCACCGATGCCGTCGAGTCGACGAAGTCCTTTCCAGCTCCAACTCATTGGGATCTCAGAATTGCTATGTTCGTGGATGCCGGGTCAAGTCCCCGCACCTCTTAATGCGATCTCGCATGCATTCTTCGACTTTTTTCGATCTCCTGATCACGCCTACTCCTCCTCGTGGGGATTTTCATGGTCGATGGTATGTTGAGCACATCGCCCATCGCATTTAGTCACCCCGCCCTAGTATGATGTTATATGGCGAGTATCGTTTACCACGAAGAATCAGATCACTTTGGTGGAGCTCGTCACGCTTTCCCCACCGTGATGTGAAGTTCAATAATCCTCCCGCGTCTCTCGCATAAAGTCAAGTGGTAGCGGTGCGGTGTGAGGCGTGCTCTTCAATTCCCAATTTGTCGTAGCACTTGAAGAGGATGCTTACCGACGCACCACTATCGACGATATGTGCCGAACCAGCTTGTTGGCGACCACCGCCAGTATTATCATTGCGCCCCAGCGAGGTACTACGGCTGGTATGTGATCGCCCTCGAAAAAGTGATGGCCTCGCCCTTCGAACCTCTTGTTTACTGTGTTCGCTGGTTCGTGGACTTGGACCCGGCTTTTATTGAGGACTTCAGTAGTGCGTGGGAGCCCCGTGATGGTAGATATGACTCCCCTCGCATCGGGCTCATCATCACCTTCTTCATCGCTGTCGTGCGCTTTCTTGTGCGGGCGAGTTCCCCTGCTCCTTGGTTGCTTCCGCTTTTTCGACCTCGGTGGGAGCCTCATCCCACCGCCCGTCGACCCGACTTTGGTACCTTTTAAGGGCCCCATCATGTACCAACTCTCGATGTCATCATGAGGTCCTGCGATTCCTCCGTATCGTGTCCATGATCTTCATGGAAGGAGCAATACTTATCCTCGATCGACGTTTCGACCTCCTCAGCACGGGTCGAGCTTCCAACACGTCCGTATGGAGCTCGTAAATCTCGCTCTTGTCTTCGCCGAGGTGTATACCGAGGTCGCTCGTATACCGAGGTCGCTCGAGTTGGACGCGTGGCGAGCTGAGACTCGATAGTGCCGCGGTGTATTCTTTTCGCGCACTTCGCCGATTTCGCCCGGGTCTCCTCGCCATCTTGTTTCTCTTCTTGTCGGAGGGCTCGGACTTGTCGCCTTCGCGCTTCATGTCCGCCGTCCGCTTTAGCGAACCGATCTCGCTATGCGCCATAGCTCGACGCAAAGACGGGCTCGATTGACGATCTCCTTATATGGGCCCCAGACAAGATGCCGCTCGAAGGCCGAGATGATGAGGAGGTCGCTTTATCTTCGACCTTGAGGCACTCCGTATTGAACCGAGTCATGAAGTCGCCGATGGACTCGTCTCGGCCTTGTCTTACCGTAGCGAGATGAGCCGATGTGGTCTTCGACTTCGCTGGAAGAACCTTCGGTGAAAGGCTTCCATCATATCTCTAGATGATCCAATACTACGGAGGTAGATTGTCGAACCACCGACGGGCGTTGTCGATCAAGAGCTCCGGAACAACTTGCACATATGTATGGTGTTGAGACGTTGGTTAATCATGTTGTATTCGAATTGTGAAAGGAAGTTTTACGGATCCTCGATCCGTCATGGGATGATGCTCGACACCGTACTTATCCGGAGTGGAGTGTCGAGTATCTCGCCGAGAAAGGGTAATGATCCTCCCATATCCCTCGAACCCATCTCCCAAGGAACGATGTCGAGGTCGCCCGCTGACTCGTTGTAATAGCGGGTCGACCTCGCGGTGATCGCGACGACCGTCCCACGCTGTTCATCCTTGCGTGGTTGGTTTGAAACCAACTCGTAAGGATGTTATCCGCGACACGAGCTCCTATCATCCGGAGGTGGGGATTCACTCGCCTTGTGCCGCCTGCGTGCTTTGATGAGGCTTCGCCCTTTTCTTCATGATGATGCCGACCTTATTCTCTACCGAGGTATCGATAAGCTTTCCTTATTCTTTTCGAGGAATCTTTAACCGCCTCATCGAGATTCAACATGTGCTTGGGGTTCCTCTCTATGGTCTATGCGACCTCCTTCACTTCGTGATCTTCTTCTTCTCGTAGGATTGAGTGGCCTTGCTCATCGAGACTTTAAACGTGTTCTTCGGGGTCGTTTCTCTAATCGGGCTTTTACCGACCGAAGTTCGGGCGATCCCCCGCCGCCGTTGTTGCCGGTAGCCACGGATGTAATGCTTCTCGTATTCATCGTCGTTCGATTATTACCCGAAAAGATCGAAACACAAAATTTCGGTTCCACGCACGACGATGATGATCGATCTTAATTTTGTTAGGAAATAAATGCAAGAATGAACACGAGGGATTTACATGGTTCGATCTTTGAATTAGATCTACGCCCACGGGAAAGAGAGTATATGTGTATTGAGTGCGTGAAGCGATTACAAAGAGTGTAGATGATCCTTTTCGTCTAATCTAGCCTCTATTTATACACAATGATATTGAGTTCGACTCTAATACAAAGTCTTTTCTTATAAGGATTCTTTTAGATATGCATCCGTGATTCCTTTAGATATCCAATCTTCACGCTCCACTTGCGAGATTTGAGTTGTAGTTGGTTTAGAGACTTCTTGGTCGAACTCACATAAGCCGAGCTTAATGTCGAGGCCCACTTTTATTAGGCCTGATGTTTGGGCCTAGTAGTTGAGCCGTATCCTATCAAATATCTTGCTTACTTCTTGTGGTACTCCGTATATGATATTACCATAGTTTTGTACCATCTTCGTGATTTCTCTTAAATCCTCCAAGATTGGATTGTCCCAATGTAATTTCTTAAAAACTAAAGTAATCTCCTTACACTTTTGTTCCATCGTGTATAATCGATGGACACGGTCTCTTATAATTTTCAACGCATCTTCAAATTGTGAGTCGAAATTGATGAGATTCGTATCTCATCATATTCGTGGTACCGAAAAATCATTTCTTTCGTGTCTTTCTTCCCGACCATTTTGTCAAGTGGTTCTCACAATGCACAACTACGTATTGATGACTTGTTCTTTTATTTCCGCCTCGTAACTTTCGTGATCTTCGATATGTGTCCGGATTTATAATTTCTTTTAAAGATGTCAATTTAACCTTAAACCGACCGATCGCCCGAATAGATCGAGAAATTAAAATGAGACTCAAGGTCGATTTCTAGCCCAAAATAAATTAGTTCGAATGACCTGAATCGGAAAGAGCTCGAACCCGATAGGATTGGCCCGAAACCGAGTAATTTGACTCAATTAATTGAAATTTTCTTTATTACTTAGTTGTCAAACTTCATTACCTTGCTTTTGAATTGATCATAAGGTTTTAATGCTTGTTGATTGTGTTTCTATAATCTAATAATGGTGAAACTGATATAATAAATCAATAGACATACCCATTATAATTAGTTAAGGAGAAATAACAAACTTGTGAACAAAGGCGAAGCGAAAAAAAGACCAAGTGAAATTGAACTTTGTAATTTCAAATCTAAACACCTACGTTTTCTAACTTTATAAAATCCTTTGTAATATGAAAATTATATAGTGATGATTATTTAAGTTACCTATTATGAAGTTACTTATTAGTTATTATGTAAGTTTATATTGAAATGACACTCGTTACAAAGTTAAGCTTCTTGATTGAGAAAACACTACCTTTTTTTATGATAAAAATTTGATTATAAAAACATTCATACATATTAGTTTTTTCTCATAGAGTTTCTACTCTGATGGGCTAGCCCAAAAACGAAGGTTTGGGATTAAAATTGAAATTTTTCAACTTGAAAAAAATTGTGTCGGATTGACCCAAGTCAAAAAATAGCCCCAAGCCGAAAGGACTGATCCGAAATTGAACGGGTTGGCCCGGTTGATATCTCTAATTTTTTTCGATCTCTCATTCGTTAGAATTAACACTTAAATAAATATAAACTAGTTCATCACAAAAAAAAAGAAAAAACCTATACTCTCACATCATTTTAGAAGTGCGCACCATAAAACAAACAACACAGAAATACTTGTTCATAATAACTTTTGTATTCTATAGCACTCTTGGACAAAAAGATTGGGTATGGTTGTTTGTCAAAACATTCAAATTTTGGATAGAAAATTCGTAGACTTATGAGAATGTCTATAAACTTATATGTTTTTTTATTAAATGGCTACTTTTATTTATTATGACAAAGTTTTCTGTAAAGACATTTTTATGTGATGATGCATGAAACCATATTTTAAAATAAAATTTACATGGTGATACTCTAATTAGAATATAGAAAATGGTCTCTGTATATCCTCAAGTGAGGATGTCCTTATAAGAAATCACCTCATCAGTTATTAAATTACTATATAAAATTGGAAGACTAGTCAGCAAACTTAGTAATCAATGTTCTAAACATTCCAAATGAACATTCCCCATCAGGAGAAAATGCCAAAACAATATTACAAAATACTACACGGAAGTACTGCGAAAGTCAACAAATTTAGCAGTTGTTCCTACCTCGATTCCAAGACCTTGACTTGTAATCATACTTTTACCATTACTGATTTGAAAAATATTTGTTTTTGTGTTGAGATGATTGTTGCTAGATTTGTGCATCTGTTGGTGGTAAGCATATTCTTGGTCGTGTGTGAAGCTGGGTTGAGCAGCAGCTATGTGAGAAAGAGTGGTGTTAGCTCTGATATGCCATTGGACAGTGATGTATTTCGAGTGCCTCTTGGTTATAATGCTCCTCAGCAGGTACGATACCAGACTCATTTTTTATTGGCCATTATTTTCCATTTTATCTGGTCTCAAATCCATTTTTGGATAGCATTTATGTTGATAATCACTACCTCTCAGCTTTACTATTACTATTATTTTTTTTGTTGATGAAAAAGAAGATTTTCATATTTCCTTCGGTCGATATGATATTCTACTCTTATGTGTGACAAAATCTCATGTGAAAACGTTCTCAAAGAGGACTTGAGGACCATACTGAATTAAGAAATTTTAATTGAGTGTGGTCTCCATATTTTCTAATTAAGTGTAGTCTCATTTTCTGATTGAGTGTGGTTCCCATACGTCCTCACATGAGGACATCATCATAGGAGACAACCTCCTTATATATTGTCGCTAGAAAAATCCAACGAGTTCGGGGTATTGATTCAATTGAGGTTGATCATGGTAAGATTTTTGGAAATTGAAATGAGCAGTGACCTAGGATTTGATCAGAACATAATTTGCTTGTAGTGAAGCTGGTGCCTCTTTAGAAGTTTAGGGAAGACTACTGCATTGCCTATAGATAGATGAATATTTCATGCATAGTGGTTTGTTTAAGTGAGATTGATCATTATACTTCTACTGAGTGTAACATTGGTAGATACAATAAGGTTTCATCTACTTTGGTGAATGGATCACTAATAATTATGAAATTGAATCTTTAATTTTTGGTTTTGAAAATGAGTTTTTAGTTTTTGATGGTAGCAGAATTTTGTGGAACAAATTATTTTCATGGAACGGCTAAAAATTAAAGAAATTATGTTTTTGACCTACATATTGACACAATTTTTACATGGGATTTTAAGGTTCACATAACACAAGGAGATGAGGAAGGCAGGGGAGTCATCGTCTCATGGATTACACCGGATGAAGTCGGTTCGACTTCAGTGCTCTACTGGGCTGAAAATAGCCAGCTCAAGAACACTGTAAATGGCAATGTTGTTAGATACAAATTTTACAATTATTCCTCTGGCTACATTCATCATACCACAATCAATAATTTGGAGGTAACCCTATCTCAAACACCCTCTTGGTCTGCAGCCTTACAATAAGCAGGTTTTGATTCTCCAAAATATTTGCTGAAAATGCAGTTTGATACCAAATACTACTATGTGGTTGGAAGTGGGAATGTGACACGAAAATTTTGGTTCCTTACACCTCCCCAACCAGGGCCTGATGTTCCTTACACGTTTGGGCTTATAGGTATGTCTCAGTCATCAACAAATGTAACTATTTTTTCTTCGATTGTGAAAGCTTTGCATACTCATGTCAGAGGCAGAATGAAAAGAAAAATACAGAAGAAATCCGAATATGACTATCGTTTTTAGTCTTTAAAATAAGGTTTAATTTCCTATTTCTGTCCGACCTTTGACATTTTGGCTTAACCTTTGAAAAATTATAAATAATATCCCATGGATGAAGAGATCGATCCTCTCCTTTAGTCGAGTAGTTGAGTGGCCTTCAAACTGCTGCAGTCGAGACAGGCTAGACAGGTTGTCCGATCCCAAATTAGTTTCATTTCACTTTTTTATGTATGGTTCGACCTTTCAAAAATTACGAACATAGCCCGACTTTCGCTCTGTTTGTACACTTATGTACTGATATTTGAAAAAACTCTATACGAACGTCGTCTTACTCGATTTGCTTTGTTATTATATATATGACCCATTAATTGAACGACGTTAACACAATTATTACTAGAAATAACGGAAGTTGATGTAGACGGTTAATTTTGTGACATAACACAAAATCACGAGCAGGTGATCTAGGTCAGACTCACAATTCGAATGAGACGGTAGCTCATTACGAGCAGAACCCTGCAAAAGGAGAGGCAGTTCTGTATGTTGGAGACCTCTCGTATGCTGATAGATATCCGTTCCAAGATAACACAAGGTGGGATACATGGGGGAGATTCATTGAGAGAAATGCGGCGTATCAGCCATGGATTTGGACGGCTGGGAATCATGAACTCAGTTATGCTCCACAAATAGTACGTCATTCATGCATTAATAATCAACGCGTATTTGAATTAAACATATGATTTTTGTGCAGGGTGAAACTATACCTTTCAAGCCATATAAAAATCGATATTGGACGCCATATAAAGCATCTGGAAGCACGTCTCCTCTGTGGTACTCAATCAAGAGAGCTTCGGCTTACATCATCGTCCTATCATCTTATTCAGCTTATGGTATGAATCTAAGTGTTCTATATCGATTTCATGTAAGTAAATTAGCATAATAACCCCAATATTTGGTAAAATATTTACAGGGAAATATACCCCTCAGTATCAGTGGTTCACAAATGAGGTATCTAAAGTGAATAGGAGCGAAACAGCATGGCTTATTGTAGTGATGCACACTCCGATGTATAGCAGCTATGTTCAACACTATATGGAAGGAGAGACTATGCGAGTAATGTACGAAGAATGGCTCGTGCGCTACAAAGTTGATGTGGTTTTTGCTGGTCATGTGCACGCGTATGAACGATCTGTAAGTACCTCATAATCTTCCTGATCATAACAAACGTATCACTTGTGGACGGCACGAGTTTTAATAAAATTGTTGGTTGGTGCTCTTTGAATGAAGAGTTTCTTAAAACAAAGTAATTGTGATACACATATCGTGGACGCGGGAGTATACGAGTTTTTTAAAATAAAAATACTCTTACCAATTCTTGGATTATATCTCTGATCATTTGGATTCGATCAAATCTCACATTGTCATATCTTTTGACACAGGAGCGTATATCCAACATAGAGTACAACGTGGTGAATGGTTTGTGCAGTCCTATCAACGACGACTCTGCTCCGGTGTATATCACCATTGGAGACGGAGGAAATCAAGAAGGCTTAGTCACTGAGTATGTAAAAGCTGAATGTGGTGTACGAAAGAGGTGGTCTCCTGTGAGGACGTCCTCACATGAATGACGTAACATGGAGACCACCCTTAATTAGAAAATGTGGCACCACACTCAATTAGAACTAATCGAGCTCGTTTATATTTTGGTTGTAGAATGACAGAGCTGAAGTACTCAGCTTATCGGGAAGCCAGCTACGGGCATGGCATATTCGACATAAAGAATCGGACTCACGCCTACTTCGGCTGGCATCGTAATGATGATGGGATTGCTGTGGAAGCCGACTCTATGTGGCTTCTTAATAGTTACTGGAAAACCACCATGGAAGAAACTGTTTGAGGAAAATACTTGAGCTTTTTATGTTGTTGCACTTCGAGACTTTCACTTTTTACCAGTTTAGACAAAATATCAGATTGCTGGTAACGATAGTACATTTAGTTTCATGTGATCGGTGTTTCTGTTCCGACAAACAATTATATATCCTCTGATTACGTGCAATTATAACCTCTTATTTAACATGATAAATTTTCGATTGAATATATTATATAATTTTATGTAATTATCTTTAAATTTTAAAAACAATAGGGAAGAAGGATGTTATAGATAAATATAATATATCAAATACATTATTGCTCTTAAATTAAATATATAATATAGATATACTAGGTAAACCAAATTTTGTAAGTAAAGCTCTTTTATATATTTACCAATTTGTTGGTTCTCTATATTCTGAAACCGGCATATACATACATATATAGGGGTTAATGGAGAATTATTTTTATCGTGAGAACCAAAAAATGATAAGTCATGAGTAAAAGTTGATGAATCTGACTGAATCTAAAAAAATAAAATTTTCGTCCTCATGAGATTCGAACTCTGGATGAAAATTTTGAATTTTTGGATTAAGTAATTTTTCCAACGGATATATTAACTATCATAGCGAATTCATTTTATTTACATTGAATTTTCGTGGTTCTTGGATTCTCACGTTAAAAATAATTTTATTTAGACCTGACTCTATACATAATTATAACTTTTCAACCACCAGCCTTGTAACTTAATGGCATTTTTCTCGTTGTAAGGATGAGAACCTAGGAGACTATTAAAAAATATATAAATCTTTCAATAATGTAATGACGTTAGAGAATTTTCGTTGAGTTATTGTTTGTAATGTTATTTAATCTGTCGTATTACATATTTTTATGAACACATAAATCAAAATTAAAATTTTCTTTTGACACTAGACATCTAAAAAAACAGAGCATCTGACACACAAACTAACCACAAAGTGGTTTTATATACTCCAGACCGTAATGAAAAGATATTATAATTGTAGGAATGTTTAATAATGCAGCAATTTACGAACGAAATTTGAGTCGATCGGAACACATTTATTTTAGTACGAATGAAATTCTTAGCTAACAAAACCATGTCTGTACTAATTATTGATTGTATAACATTAACAACCATTTAATGGGAGTTTCCAAAATTAGCAAATACAGAAGACATGATTGCTATATCCAATTATTTATTGTAGCCAGTTAATGAGGTATTTATGTAATGAAGGCTACACGATGCAACGGTCGATATGATTCACAAGTTCACACTGCTAGTTTTTCAACTGAAGTTTAAATAATCTGAAAAGGACTTAGTTAGATGGTATTTAATACAATAAAAGCAATTACTTATGACTGATGACTTAGCACTGATTGATGCTATTCTAGTGTCTGGATGTACGTGTTATCGGGAAAAATGATTTGAGTGTCAATTAATTGTTGTTCTTTTTATTATCAGAGAAAATATAGTATTTTATTTTTTAGCATGAGCAGTAATATGCTTTGCCGACAGTCTTAACCTTACAAACTATCAATATATTTTTCAGTTCCAATAAATCAATTTCATGTCAAGTTTAGTTTGGAAGGTGAATTTTGATGTTGAAAAATACAATTAACGACCCGAGATGATATACGGCTACCAATGTGGATGAAATGATGTATTTTCACGTTTGAAGTAAATCAATATAAGTTTGGTAAAATAAATACATATTAATGATATATTGGGATAAATTACATAGTCATATTATTAGCTAAGTCCATGTATTTACCTCAAAAGCAAAACGGTATTGTTCTGTCCACTTTAGCACTTACGTTTTTTTTTTTTTTGTCAATTTAATGCAGAAATTTTAAAGGCTGCGTCACGGTGGACTCGAACCCGAGACCTTTGACCTCGAGCATTAACCACTCTACCACTAGGCCAACACACACACAGACTTTAGCACTTCCGTGTCATCTCTTATTGCCAACTATAATTTTTGAGACCACAAATTCTTTTTGGATTAAAATTTTCACAAGTCAAATTTATCGAGTTTAAATAATGTATTAGACTTTTTACCCTATTTAGATACCGTAATAAACAAAAGTTAAGATTGGAGGAATTCCGACCAAAGTTATCTCAGGTCATTCCATTGCATTTCGGGGGGATGTCAGTAGACAACGCTAAATTTCTCCACAATTATATGTTTGACAATTAATTGAAATTTGTATCCACATTAGAACCTCAATGTAATTAATATTGTTGGGACGTGAAATTAATTTTAGAAAGATACTAATTAATCAATAGATTAATTTACATGTTCAGCTTAAGTTAGGACCAGAAAAATTAATATTTGAGAGGAATTAATGTTTCATAGCTAATGAGGTTCTATTACTATTACTTCACTGAATTGAATATTATTTTGTTATCATCGGTGTAGACAAACTTTCGTCCTACTGTACCATTTCCGACACTGGTGTGCAGAAAATTTAATGTGGATCGAAAATAAGATGATACATCAGTTGCATGTTTGTTGAGGGATATATCAATTCTTTCTGCTTCATTGTACGGGCTATTAAATTTCCGACCGTATTATTAAAATTAATTAAGACTTACTCTCGTATAAATTGATAATTAGAAATTATTAATAAGACTTACTCTCGTATAAATTGAAAATTAGAAATTAATAGGAAGCCAATAAGACTTACTCGTATAAATTGAAAATTAGAAATTAATAGGAAGCCAACGACAAATTCAACTCTATCAAGAAGACTATAAATGAGACAAGTTATTCGTGAACTATTCGAGATTCTACCGATAAAAGTTCCTTCGAGTTTGTTTAGTGAAGCTCGTTAGCTAAACAAACCAAGCTCGAGATGATAGTATACTACTCGTTAGCTCGTGAACAAATTCGTTAACTCGATTTACTTTGAAAATATAAAATTATTAACTAGATACAATTATTTTCTTTCTATAATTAGTAATTATTGTGTGAAATCTCTAACTATTTTTATTTGTGATAAGAAATCAATAAATATATTGTGTTATTGTGAATAATCTAAACATATATCTAAATTTAGAAAGTTTGTTTGAGTTCGATTAAAGCTCGAATAAGCTCGTAAGTCCGAAATATTCGATATATAAAACTCGAGACTCGGCTCGATACTAAACAAATCAAGCTTTAACACGATGGTGTTTGGCTCGACTCGGTTCAATTATAGACCTATCTATCAGCACTAATAAATCTTTTTGAAAATTGTTTTTAGATTAACAATTTATAAATCTTTTAAAATTTACGTAGTCAATCTTTCAAATAGGTATAATGAGTTTCATCAAGAACAGGTGGTTGCAATGAGACCATCTCTCACTAAAAATAAACACGAATCAATGTCCAACAAGATCTAACACCAGTAACTTAGATGACGTGATCTGATATCACTTGAAAAATTGACTAATTCGTGGCACTAGGGATGTCAATGGGTGGGTTTTACCCGGACTGGTCCAGAACCGTTCAAAACCCATTAAATTTTAAAGCAGCGCTTTTGGTTCTGGTTCTGGTTCCAGACCCGCTTTAGACCCGGACCGTTTAGATCCATAGTTTGATAGTCCGGTCCGGTCCGGATCCGTTACGGTTCCGTAACTAGAACCAATAATTATTTATTGATTCTGGGCCGAGTAAAACCCGTTTATTGACAAACCTAAGTTTAAATACGCTTGTCAATGAGCTAGTTTTATTCATATCGATTCAAAATCATTCATAACACATTAAATTATAAAGCAACAGTTTCGGTTTTAGTTCTGATTCTTATACGGTTCTGGTCTGATTCTGGTTCTAGACTCACTCGATCCGAACCGCTTAAGACCCATAGTTGATGGTCCGGGTTCGGGTCCGGTCCGGATCCAATGTCTAATGGGCCGGTTCCAGAACCAGAACCATTACTTTTTTATTAGTTTTGGTCCGGGTAAAACTCACTCATTGACATCCCTACGTGGCACATATGGTGAGAAGTGTGCTATGAAATGTGCTACATGTAGAAACATGAACAATCACATAAATATAAATTAAGAAAGCACCAAAAATAAAAGAGCTCTCAGTAGTGTTGGTTGAGTTTTCCACTCTCTAGAAAAAAGCTCCCGCTTCTAGATTCCAAAGACTATGAGCTGATTTCTCTGCTTCCGCCACCGCTCTCCCTTTGCCTGCCGACAGAACTCAACATCTCTGGCCGGCGGTCTGGACCAGAGCTTGGTGGTTTCTCGCCGGTTACTCCTTCAAGGATCTAGGCAGAACGTGGTTTCTGCCATACTAAGGCAACATCGCAGATGCACGGCGACCTTCACGAAGGTCACCGCGTTTGGCGCGCCGCAGAGAGACGGTATCCCGCCCAGTCCAACAAATCTTCCCGGCGACCATCGTTCCCGCCAGCCGGGAAGTTCGTGCGAGAAAGCACCTGGTTTCTCGTCCATTCTCCTCCATCCTGCCGAAGATTCAAGCCGGTGGTAGAGTTTTTCTCTCGGCGGCATTTGCAGCCACCAGCCGCTGCTCTTCCCGGCCGCCATTCTCCTCAGCCGGGATGTTTCATTCGAGAGGGCTGATCCGCGCCCTTCCTCTCTCTGGCCGATCTGCATCACCATTTCAGGCCGGCGAGTGTGTTTCTTCCTCGTTAATCGTTGGATGTTTCGAGTTGCCCTCTTCGGAGGGCTCAGGCAGAGCTTGGTCTCTGCCTTGTTCAGATTATCGGCTTCAGCCGGAGGATCTACCCGCGATGCTGCCGTGTTCAGCACCGTGTCCAAGTTTTTCGAAGATTCTGGGCGTCTTTCCAGTTCTTTGGCCCATTTTGGTCATTCGTCCGCCGTCCGTACTCTTTCCGGTAGGCGGCGCGTTGGATTCAGGCGGCGGTGCCAATTTTCTGGCCGTTGAGCACGCGACACCTCTGCCCGATGCTCGCACGGGGCCGAGCACGCGGTGATCGTCAGTCCGCGACAGCCGGCCAGCGGCCGACAACAACTTTGCCGTTTTTGGCATTATGGTGCACTGCCCAAGGGAAGCGCGCCTCTCTAGTGCTGTCCCATTACCGCTTTCAGCCTGTTTCCATTTTCAGCATTATGGCGCTCTGGTCTAGGCAGGCGCGCCTTTCGCTTGCTGACCCATTACCGGATTGAGCGTGCGCCCGCATCAATGCACGCTTGGAGTCCCCCGCCACTGCCGCAGGCCGAGGTTCGGGCCGCCGACGCGCGGGCCACGGCACGCGGAGTGGGGCATGCGTCAGACGTTGCCATTTCATGCGTCTGACTTGGGCTATAGGCCCGTTGTCCGCCCTGAATGCCGAGGTCACCGAGACCGAGGCTAATGCCAAGGTGCCAAGGCGACCAATGCCGAGGTGGCGAGGCAACCAATGCCGAGCTGCCGAGGTGGCGAGGCCACCAATGCTGAGCTGCCGAGGCGACCGACGCTGAGGTGGCGAGGCCACCAATGCCGAGCTGCCGAGGCGACCAAAGTCGAGGTGGCAAGGCCAACAATGCCGAGCTGCCGAGGCGACCTTTGCCGAGGTGCCAAGGCCGATGCAGGCTCGTCTACCATTCTCGGCCTTCGCCGAAGTGTTCAGGGCAGGCACGATAATGCCGAGGTAGCCGAGACCGGGGCTGCCGAGTTCACCGACACCAAGGCTGCAGAGACCGAGGTGCCCGGGCGACCAATGCCTTGGTGACGAGGTGGCGAGGCGACCAATGCCTTGGTGCCGAGGCAGACATGACTTCGCCCTTGGGGCCGTATTTTAGTACAAAGCCGAGATGCCGATGCAGAGGCGGCCGAGGCGGCCAATGCCGAGGATGGTGCGCTGCCGAGGCCAATGCCAATGCCGAGACCGAGGCCGAAACCAAGGCCGAGGACGAGGCTGCCGATGCCGAGGTGCCGAGGCCTAGGCTGTCCATGCCTTAGCATCTTGGCCGTTGATTTCTATTTCCCACATGGCACGAGTCATTGCTAGGGACCAAATCCCCGTAATGTAATCGAGTCATGTATGTTAGAGTCAGGCTTTTCTTTAGCTTGTACCTCACACAAGAAAGCATTGTATCCCCTGAATGCCTCGAGTATATTGTATTTCTACAATTTTAATTTATGCAATTTAACTTACCCAAAAAAAAGAAAGCACCAAAATGACACAAGAACTTTGTGACCTTGTTTGTTGAACCACCTAGTGTGGGAGGCCTCGCCCAAGAAAACGGTCATCTTTTGAAGTTAAGTTATACATGACTTACACAAAATTACTTCACCTTTTAAGCCTAGTAAAATCTCAAAACTCCATCAACGGTACACTGCTAGATGTGTATGCACCACACATAATTTGAATATGAACATGGTACGCTCATCAACCTAGGGGTGGGTCGGTACGGTATACCGAAATTTTTTTTGCCATACCGAAAATCACGGTATGCAAGAATTCATACCGATACCGTACCGAACCGTTAAGAATACCGAAAGTCAGTATATCGAAAATTACGGTACGATAAAATTTTATACAGTTACCGTATCGACTTTTACGGTATACCATACCGGACTTCGGTATACCGAAATTATCGAATTCATACCGTACCGGACTTCGGTATACGGAATTCATACCGAAAATACCGATTTTTTTGGTATATACCGACATACCGGTATGTACCGATAAACGGTATATACCGAAATTTTCGATATATACCGTGATATAGTATATACCGGTATACCGCGATATCCAAAAAATTGATACCGTTACTGTACCGAAAATTAACGGTACGGTATCATACCGTACCGAAAATTACGATATACCGAAAATTCGGTATTTTCGATATTTTTTTCGGCACGATAAGTTCGGTATATCGATTTTTCTGTAATTTTCCCCACCCCTACATCAACCAACCCATATACTAAAGAGTATACAACTCTTTTACAAGTGATAACAATGAAAGCTCAATAGTATTTAACTCACAAACACTATACTGATAGTATAGATACACATAATGATAAAACTCGTCAATGATATAAATAATATGAACGAGACAAATATATTATCAACTTCTCTAACCTTCTGAACATAAATTGGTCTTTAAATATTCTACAAACTTAGATATTGACTTGTGGGTCAGACAAGATACATTCCTTATATGAAGAGATGCTCCTTAAATAAAAAGTTGTGTTGTAAAAGAATTCATGTGTTCAATAAAAAAATTACCATATATATTAGACATCTCGTCATGACATACACATATACCTCAAAAATTACTCCAGAAATTACGGCAGAACAGAAACTTTTGTTTACATAATTTACAATCTTCACTAGTGTAGAAGGCAAGAAGAGTTACTCATGCTCATGCACGAAGCTCAGCAACAGTCTTATCTAAACAAATATAGCTTGGCCGTTAAAGAGAGAAAGAGAGAGAAGGAGGTATGTGTCGGTGCATTCACCCAAGTTTATGAAAAAAGAAAAACAAAACCAACCAAAATTTAATTTCAACTTAACCAAATCAAACTGTATATCTTAGATTGAATTTGTCACTTGGAATGTTTGACACAAAAAACCAGGACATTATCAATACAATTCTCATCCCAACACACATTACCTAGCTAGCAAGCTAGAGCTATGACATCTCATGATGTACAAATCGAACATCAAACATTTTCCTTATTAATTTATTTTTTTCTTTGCATTTCTTAATATTCAGAAATGGCGACGCCCAGCAATGCACTTCACCACCTTCTTCACGCTCTTCATTGGGTGCCCATGATAACCCTTGGACCTCCTACACGAACTCCCACTATTTCTTGCACGAAAACACAATGTCGACGTTGGCGAATCCCTTCCCACTACATATTCTTCTTCCTCGAGCTCGAAACAAATCGAGCTTAAACTAGCTTTCTCGCTATCTTTCTCAGAGTGAAATGGAGCGGAAGGCGATGAATACGAGGAGGAATAAGACGACGGCGGCGAAGTGGCAGCGCTGATTTTCTTTGAAAGAGTTCTTGCCAAGATGGAATTGAAAATCTTGGAGTGCTTCTTCTTCAAGCTAGGGCTAGCTATAGGGCTCGACTGCAGGTACTGCGGCGGCGGAGTGAGCGGCGGAAGAGGGCTGTCGCTGAGCTGGTGCTTCGGCGTCCCCGGCTGGGACTCCCACAGGAACGGCACGGAGCCGGCGGCGCCACCGTAGTACAACACCCTGAATGATGCCTCGCCCTGCTTTGAGGAGTTGTACCTTTCCCCCCTCGATGAAAGCCTTGAGAAAAACTTGTCATCTTGGGAAAAAATTGTTGGGAATTCTTGGCCACCAGTCATCCTTTTTGCTGCGTTTCTTATTTGTGGGAAATGTTTATGGATCTGAAATTGGAGTGGAATTTAAGAAAGTGAGAAAGAAATGCGGCTAGAGTTATGGCATTGGAATCTGGTTTTGTAGTAATATACAATTTACTTGGGCTAAGATTTGAATGAAACACAAATAATGCAACTATAGAATTGCCCGGATACTTTGCGCACTAATTATTGGTTTCAAGAAGTCTATCAAGAAGTCATTGACTCGAAATTTTGTAATATAAAAATCTAGCTAGAGATTTATAGAATGAAGTGATATTTGTGAGGGAATTGTATTATAAGGAATTGGTGCATTAAATTAGTGGGGCATTTAAATATTTAAGAAAATCATAGTGTTTGTTACATTTCTGGCCTGTAGCGATATATTTCTTTTTC
Organism: Salvia rosmarinus; assembly: GCA_036937905.1. NCBI lineage: Eukaryota > Viridiplantae > Streptophyta > Magnoliopsida > Lamiales > Lamiaceae > Salvia > Salvia rosmarinus. Next base: position 124,476 of record JAODLM010000378.1, read on the forward strand.
TTGGGTTTTTTAAATATTTTTTAGAATTATTTATGGTTATGGATGATACTAAAGATTTGTCTACGTGATGAACCCCGGGTACGTAGTTAAGGATAGAGTTGGTTGCAGATGAGCTCGGAGATAATAAATGAAGATGCCTATGGTACATGGCTCGGTACGGCTTTTCAACATCAATTTCTTTTGTATTTCACAGCACTATTTTCTAAAAAAATATTATAAAAACAAAAGTTACTATGATATAAAGAATTCTATTTAACAGTTATTACTAAAAATTCATATACTCTAACTATGAATTAATCAACTCTAATAATTAATTATCAAATAAAAATTGCAAAAAATTTATATAAGAAGATAACTGTACATCCTAATTAAAATAGTGAACCCTAATTAATTATTGTAAAATTAAACTGAAACATAAATAATTAAGATAAAAATAATTATAAAAATTAATAATGGAATACAGAGTAAAATACCAAAAAATGAGATAAACTTTTGAGATGAAAGGATAAGTATCAATTTTTCTTTCCTATTGTCGAAAGAAACATTATTAATAACGTTTAAATAAATACTTAATTAACAGTAAGACTAGATAACTGACCAAGATGAACTAAGTATTTTTATCTACTTTTAGTCACAAGTCCTTTGTCTAAATCCCTTTTTCTAACACTTTATTTATATGTATGTATTTATCATTATATATTTCCTTATTTTAGAAACAGTATGTGATATTGAAGCATAACAAAGTAGTAGAAATTTTCCACCACAATGCAATTCTTTAAATTTTTTAAATTAATTGATGAAAGAATAACATAAATTCAAACCTAAGTTTTATCAGATAGGTGTGTGAATTGAGTCCCTTCGGATTATTGGACGACCACTAACTCGGTAATTTTACCAATCCATGATAACTAAAACTTAAATTGTAATATCCCAAGTCCCAAACTGCCCTTTAATTCATTAATGTATGTATAAAAGTTGATTGTACTTAATCCTTATGGCATGTATACATATACAGAATAAATACCAGAGTACTAATGTCTCGTTGGATGAAAAAACAGGGCCGCTGACACAAATTATTAGACAAACATCATATTTCTATAAGAAGCCAACGTGTATCGAGTATCAATTTGCAGTTCTCTTTCATTATTAACTTGCAATCTATTATTTGTTAAAAGAAATTCCAGGACACATGTACGAACAATTTCATTTCTTCTACCATTTAATTTGTTTTATTTATGTATCACAAATATAAAAAAATCAAAAAGAAAACTGTTATTACCAAAGAAAGAGAAACACACACTGACCTTCTAGATGATTCGAACCCATGATCTATCAGTTGGAGGAGAAACGTTTTACCAATAAATCGTGCCTCGCCATATTTGTATCATAATAAATGAGTAAAGCATAAAAATATGAATTAAGCTATGTACATATTTCAAATCTGAAATAATATTCTCTTTATGTTTTTGTAAGTGTTATAGTTTCATTTATTTTTTTCTTGACTTTCAGTAAGTGTTCTAATCCGTAATTTGAGAGTAAATTAATGATATTTTTTCCATTTTTTTCATCTTTAATATTTTTCATAATTAATGATAATTAGTTGTGCATATACATTTATAAATTATCATGGTAATTAACAAGATTTAAAAAGTAACTTTTTTCTATTTTTTGTTATATGTAAATTGACAATTGGGACGCTTAAAAAAATGAAAAGAGTATTAACTTATTTATTTAAACCCTCTATACACTTAATTTTTCGATTAGGAACAAATACCAAAATTTTAATTAAACCATAAATTCAGTGGATTTTCATAAATACTCCATATTAACCTCAATATAACTTTCTTACATGTGTTGTGTGTGAGTTAGTTTAACTCTGAATGAGTCTTCTTAATTTGTGAAATTAGTTATTTTACGATTTTGTATTTTCTTCACTTTGGTGTCTGTAGGATACGAATGTCAAGCAAGATGTTGAGACAACACATCAAGAAATATGAGAATCAGGTCTTAGAGATCAGGATGAAGGAGTCAACCAAATCCGTTCTTATATTCAAGGAATTGATTGGAGCTGTTAACTATCACGACCACCTCAATCCTTATGGGCCTAGACGTGGTACAAGACGTGCAACTTAATGCCTCCCATCTCCTATATAAGAGAGGCATAACTGATGAAGAAAACGCGTATTCTTGAAGATAAACACTGAGATTTGTTCTTGTTTGAGTATGTTTTTATAAATTTTTTGATAATATTTGTGTTTTAACTTATATTGTCTTCGAAGTGTGTTAATCTTGTTCACGAATGTTGTGAGGAAATCCTTTCTGTATTTTCATAGATAGTTTTGACTTAAAGTGTCTGACTTTATCTTTAATAAAGTAGTGAGTTTTTATAAAACTCACTGTAAAGATATAGTGAATAAATTTTGCGATAGTTGGCATCTACGGATTATAATTTTAATATGTAGAAAAGTATTTTTTGTGTTCTTTAAGTTATTCCGCTGTTTTACTCTATATGCTAGGAAAAATCTGCACAACAGTTTCTTGTTTAGGCGAAGCAACACTTTCAATTGGTATCAAAGCTTACGCTCGATACACTAAGTGAGATCCTATCAGGTATCTACACAGTTGTCTCGCCATGGATCCGCACAATGTCTGGTTATTATAGACCACTAATCTTGGATGGATCAAACTATTCATATTGGAAGACCAAAATTCTCTCTTACATCAAGTCCGCTAATGTGAAAGTGTGGCGGTTCGTGGAGAATGGGTGATCAGTTCCGAAGAACACTGATGCTTATGGTGATGTTACTCCAACACCGTCAATGCAATGGACAGAGATCAAGTTGAAGACACGAACTTCAACAAGAAGGCCCTCAATGCCATTTTGTGGACAAGACTATGTTCAAATTGATCAAGAATAGTGATTCTGCGAAGGATGCATGGGACGTGCTCCAACGACATTGTGAGGATGACACTAGCATAAAAGAGTCTCGACTTCGTATCCTCACTTCCAAGTTAGAGAATATGGAGATGGAGGAAGATGAGAACATTAACGCCTACACCAAGAGACATTGTCAATGAATGTCAAGATCTTGGTGACCAATCAACAATGACCAAGGATCTTCGAACCTTGCTGCAAGATTTGAGATGATTGTCACGACAATTAGTTATTTTAGGGTTTTGTCTTTTCTTCATTTTGGTGTGTACAGGATACAGATGTCAAGCAGAATTTTGAAGCAATACACCGAGAAACATGTGAATTAGGTCTTTAGAGATAAGGATGAAGGAGTCAACCAAATCTGTTCATATATTCAAGGAACTAGTTGGAGCTGTTAACCACAACGACCACCTCAATTTTATGGACCTAGACGTGGTCCAAGACGTGTAACTGAAAGCCTCTCATCTCCTAGTGAGGCAAATCTAATGAAGAAAAAGTATATTCTTGAAGATAAACACTGAAAATTTGTTCTGGTTTCCGAGTCTGTTTTTATAACGTTTCAGATAACATTAGTGTTTTAATTTCTATTTTCTTAGAAGTGTGTCAGTCTTGTTCACGAGTGTTGTGAGGAAATCATTTCTATATTTTTATAGATAATTTCTACTCAGAATGTCCGATTTTATCTTTTTGATAAAGTGAGTTTTTGTAAAGTTCACTGTAAAGATAAAGTAAATAAATTTCGCCACAGTTAGCATCTAATTATTATAATTTTAATCTGTAGCAAATTATATTATGTGTTCTTTAAGTTATTTCGTCATTTTACTCTGTGTGTTGGGAACAATCTACACAACAATTACTTATTTAGGTGAAGCAACACTTTTATTTTTGAAGGTGCGTAATTTATAGTTCCAAAAAAGTGTATAGTGAACCCCGTTATATACTTTTTAGCTTGATAATTAAGGAATTCTTTTACCTTTCATTATTAACTTGCAATTATTATTTTGTTAAAAAGAAATTCAAGGGCACATGTACGAACAATTTTAATTCTTCTACCATTTAACTTTTGTATTATCTATATAGCTTGTAGATAAGATCATTCTCGAGAAGGGCCAATTGGCAAAGAATAATAGCATGCACAATATATTACTAATAATAAACTAAATCTGCTATAATGATTGGACAATGATGATGTATATGAAAGGAATCATGCCCCCTCAATTCAAATGAAGAATTTACATTGGCAAAGTTTATCTCAATTATTGGTACGATTCAGCAAGTTTTTGACACATTTTTTAAGTGTTCAATGTGTTTAATTTCGAAATGGTCCACAAAATTGGGCGTCAAATTTGTGTGGCATTTAAAATTTCCATCCGAGTGCAGAGAAATGGAGTTTTCTTGAAGCTAATTCTGTTCTCATAAATGGCTCCTCTCCCATACCACCACCACCATGCAAACAATACCCACACAGTGATAAGGTAGTTGAATTATTTAATTCATGATTATTTAAGTTTATTAAATATCAACACATATACTATACCAACTTATTGATTTTGTGACACGTGGTAGTTGGGCTCATCATTTTGCCATATGTCGCAAAGTCAATGAGTTTATGTAGTACATGTACATGCTTGATGGTGGATGAGATTCAATGTCCCATAATATATTGTATATCATCATGTTCTACTATTGTATTTATTATTTTAATATTTTTTTATAAAAATATAATTTATTATAATATTATGAATCATAATTACCTTTTATTTCAAAAAGTTGTGAACCTTAGTAATGAATTATTAACTAATAAAGTGGAATTAAATGAATTGAATTATTGATGTAGAAGAAAGGAGCATTTATTTGGAGGACGAATGCCATGTGAATGCGGGCGGATTAGTTGGAAAATATGGGGTTGACGGTGGTGCGTAATGCTAGAAATTGCAGCTCATTAAATATAGATGGAGGAATCTCCAGCAAAAGATCTCGTCGCCAATATAATTAATATCTGGATTCATGGAACTAATATTTTAACCCATAACCAAGCAATAAATTGTAGATATATATAGAGAATATGTTCACATTAAAACTAGCTCTTGTTTAGTTGATTTAGAAACCATGAAATTTATATATGCAGTAACACTTCTTTGATTGACGGAGTCTTTTCATAAAAATTGTAGATCTTATAAAAATATATAGTTTAGATTGATTCATAGTTAATGCAGAATAAAAAAGATACATTTGATATACAGTTGATCTTTGTATGATTTATCGTTAAAATAATTAATGTAATATGTAAACAAATGTAATATGACAAAATGCATTATTGTATATATACAAAAAAAAAAGATTCTCTGGTACTACGACAAGAAAATTAATCACCCCCTAATTGTTCTTTTGTGTTGTATCTACTATTCTCATTGATCTATTGAATTGCTAATTGTGTAAAAGCACTTTCAAAAAGTATGTTTTCCAATCGCACTATAATAGTGAATTAAAAAATAATTTAATTAATTTTTTAACTAACTAATGTTATAATGGGATTGAAAAACATATTTTTTTAAAGTTTTTTTACACTATTAGCAATTCAATAGATGAAGTGAAAATAGTAAATACAACACAAAAGAACAATTAGGGGGGAGATAGAGGACTTCCGATTGAGTGGGAAAGAATGAAGAGAATAGCAGCTCGTGTCCTCCGGATTCAACGGCTACAAATCATCTCCTACCACGTGAGGAATTCGTAATGCACGTGACATTCATCTTTTCATCTATCCTACCATAAAGGCATAAAGTTGAAAATTAAAGATTGTTTATCCCAACTTCTATTTATTGTTTATCCCGGTGACTTCTTTCTGTTTGACATGAGGATCCATCAAGCATAGAAAAAGAATTTGCAGTTTCAACGGGCTTAGATCCATTGGTTAAAAAGTAGTAGATTTGGAATAAGAATTTATTTTTTTATTTTGTGTGTGTATGTTAACTTAATGGTATAGTGGTTAATGTCTAAGGTCAAAAATCTTGGGTTCGAGTCCACCATGATGAGTTTTTAAATTCTGTATTTAATTAACCAAAAAAAAAAAAAAAAAATTCGTGGGATCGTTTTACTAATTTTTGACAATATTTCCTAATTAGAATAATACAATTCTAAAAATGGTGAAAATAATGTATACATTTTTGCATTAAAATTATAAATTAATTACAATTTTAATATTGTCGTTTTATGTGAACGCAATTGTATTTTATCATTCTAAATTCAATAATATAATAGATATACATCAAACTTAGATAAGAAGGTCAAACTTAAGATAATAATTATACAATAAACTAGCACATGAAAACTTGATTGGGGAAACATGAAATAAAAATATTAATTAATCAATAGTACAAATATAGTTTGTCATATCCCGTCTTTCTTAATAAGATTAGAAGGACTTTCGAACTTAGAATTTAAAATGATTCGTGCCCAATGAAAGAAAATTTTAAATTCCAACAAAAAGAATTTATTTCACTAATTATTATAAAGTAATTACTAGAATTATTATAGATTATATAATAATCGAATATGATTTATATATATACTTATAAATCATTGTATTAATAATATCATGTCAATGTTTAATTAATTTATAATCTTTAAGATCGGACTGTTCTCGTAAGAATAATTTGTATAATGAGCTTTGGTTTAACAAGAGCTCAAAGGAGAAGCCCATTGGAAACCCTAACTATATAAACTTCACTTCTCCTTATTTTGAACCATAGCCTCACTTTCACCCTTCTTCCCACCGCACCCCAACAAGAGGAATCCTAAGGTTAAACCTTGAATCCCCCATTTTTTTATATGTCTAAACATGTATGTATATGTATATTCTGTGTGTAAAATGAAAGATGAAGGGGTAAGAATGAGAGATGACGAGAGGTGAGGAGAGGGTCGGGCGGCGCGGCTGGTGGTGCGACTGGACGTGCTCGCCGTCGTGTGTGTGTGCGTGTGTGTGTGTGTGTTGTGTGTGTGTGTGGTGTGAGTGCGAGAGAGAGAGACAGAGGCGGAGGCGGAGGCTGGCGGCGGGCCGACGGTGGCCACTAGGCCGCGGTCGGCAGCAGCCGTCGTGAGACATGTGTGTGTGCGATGGCGTGTCGCCGTCGCGTGTGTGTGTGTGCGTGGTGTGTGTTTTTGTTGCGTGCGTGTGTGCATCGTTCGGCCGTGAGAAGGGAGGAGGCCGTGGCGGTCGCCGCCGACCGGCCACGTGAGGCGACGGCAGTCTGTCTCCGACGTGAATGTGTTGAGTGGCGAGAGGGACGAGAAGAGGGACGTGAGAGAGACGTGGAAGGAGATAGAAGAGAGGAAAAAATAACAAAACAAGGTCGCCGAATTTTGGCGGGACGGTATATACCGACTGCCGGCCGGAAAGCACCGAAAAATGGGATGTGTTAGGTTTAGGGTTTGTAATAGGGATTGGGCTGATTCTTTGTTTAAAAATAAAATAAAAGAGTTGGGCTTGGTTTGTATTTAATTAATAAGTTGGGCCCTTATTATTCAAAATGTGTTTGGGCCGAGAGAGTGGGCCGATTCTTTTAATATATTGGGCTGGGTTCATTTCTAATGATGGGCTCAGTTTAATTTAATTATGGCTGAGTTTATTTATTTGATGCATGTTTTGGGCCTCATATCTGTTGGGCCGAGAATGATATAAATGATGGGCTGGACTTTTAAATTAAATGCTAATGGACTTTAATATGTTTTAAATTCTGGGCCCAAATTAATTAAGGAACATGGGCTATAAATTGTTTTAATAGTTGGACCTTAACAATTAAATAAAATGTGGGCTTAGATTTAATTAGTGATTGAGTTTTATTTTAATTAATGACTAGACTTGTTTTAATTAATTAAATCTTTGGATTTTAATTAATTAAATAAATAAGGTTTAATTTGAGACTTAATTTATTTAAATTATATTAAGTCTAATTAATTAAATAATTAACTTAAACTTAAATATAAGTTTAAAATATTTAATTATGGTAAGTTAATTAATTAATTAATTAATTACTATTAAGTTAATAAATTAATTGATTAAGTTAAGGTTAAGGTTAAGTCAAGTTTAAATTATCTTTAATTTATGATTATAACCTACTTAATTAATGTAATTAATTTCTTTTAATGAAATTAATTTAGTTATGATGATTGAACAAATTAAATTATGTTAGACAAGTGCATAATTTGATAATTATATTATGTATTATATTAGCGAGAGTCCTTATATATATATATATATATATATATATATATATATGATTTTAGTATGCAATTTAATTGCATTATACTTTTGTAAAAAGTATTTAACAAAAGAAGATTATGAAATTAAATTCGTTTTAAACGAAAAGTCGAGCAAGGTATTGTTGGTGCCTTAGCCGATATAAATTAGTTTTCAAATTTAATTTATATTTTGAAAACCCGGGCTTAACGAATCATAAGCTAGTATCATCCTTTACTTGAACATAAGACTAGCTTTTCGAGACCTATTAAGATTAGTGCTTCTTGTAGGTTTTATCGATCAAGGGGATTAGCGCTGCTTTCCCGAGACGCGTACTATAGTGATTTTTCAGGCTTTGTCCTATCGAGGTGGGCTTACTTTACAAAAGTATATTTGAGTTATATGCTCGAGATTTCATGAAATGCAAACCTGCTTATCCAATAAAATGTTTTGTGCGCCTACTGCTTAAGGCTCGTATATGAATCGATCGAGGTTCTCTTTGACCTTACAAGTTGATTGAGAATTGTACACCGTTAGTTGTTTCGTGGGTTGATCTCCATCGGCACTAACCAAGTCATGAGGCGTTATAAGGGTGCTTATTCGGATGTGTTCGAGTACGTCATGTTATTATGGTGCTTGTGCGGATCGTTCAAGCACATCATGAATTGTCCAGGTTACGCCCCGATGACAATAATGGGAGCATGTGATCCGACGGTGGCTAGAGGTCCGGATCAAAGCGAGTAATGTAAGAGTCGTGACAATGGACCCAAATGAATGAAATATTTTGTATGCTTAGAAGTGGTTTCTCTTTAAAACCTTCTAAGTTATGTTGTCATGATTGGATAAACCGCTTACGGATTTATGAAATGTTTATGAAAATGCATGCCCACCGAGTACATTAGTACTTAGCCCAAATATTTTCAAATGTTTTCGGGATGATCAATGGGTCCGACAGGCAGAGTGAGATTTGAGTTCACTCATTACTTTGACTGGATTATTCCATATTTAGACTTCACCGATGAATTAACTCTAATTTTATTTTCCCTTCTTGTCTATGACTTGAATTGTACCTTTTGATGAGCTTAGACTCTAAATCCTTGATGTTTAGCATTTTGACGTGTACTGGCTATCAGAAGCACGAAACTAAACTTGTGATCCTGAGGATAATTATCGTTTTGATTGGATTTCATCATTTGATGTCTTCCATTTTCATTTAGGAAGCTATTCTCAAATCCTAAGGGTTTATTACCTTGACCATTCGAGTCAACTTATTTACTTCATAATTGTCCTTATTTTTATTCGTCGCACCTCGATTTTCGAGCTTCCGTTACATTTAGGGAATCGGGGCGTGACATAGTTGCACCATTTACAAATAAAATCTTATTAAAAAATAACATGACATTTATACTTTAGTAACACTATAGACAATTTCATTATCATTTTATATAATAAAATTGGAATTATCGCACTCTGTATATATTATATTTATATTTATATTTATATGGATATGGATATGGATATGGATATGGATATGTAGAGGATTACACAGAAAATTTTCTTCTCGTAGTACCAGAGGATCATATTTTTGTATATACACGATAATTTATTTTGTTGTATTACTTTATTTATATATTACAATAATTATTTTGATGTAAATCATACAAAGATCAACTGTATATCAATCATATCTTTTTGATTCTAAATTAACTATGAACCCATGTAAACTATTTATTTTTGTAATATCTACAATTTTTATGAAAAGACTCAGTGTCAATCAAAGATTTACTCTATATATAAATTTCATGGTTTCTAAATCAACTAAGGAGAGCTAGTTTTATTGTGAACATATTCTCTATATATATCTACAATTTATTGCTTTGGTTATGGGTTAAAATATTAGTTCCATGAATCCAGATATTAATTATATTGGCGACGAGGTCTTTTGCTTGCGATTTTTCTCAATATATTTATGGGTAAATACTACATAACACTTAACATTTTTAACTTTTTATATTCGTGATCCAATGTAAACATAATAACAAATAAAATCATAATTTTTACAAATTTTAATATCCGTGTCCCGATTAACGGGGTCGGACCTATTTTGCCTAGTTGACATAGTAGTTTGGGCCATCTTTGCCTTACGTGACACACATGAAATAATACTATGCAAAAAAGTCGTTTTATAATCTTTTCTTTTTCATGTTCTTCAATTAATACATTAAAATCTCATTTTTTAAATCCGAAGTATCACAATCCACAATATTTTCAGAAATTTGTCATCTTCTTGGCCTCTGGAAATTGAACGCCCACGGCGCCTAAGGCCGTTGCAGAGGGATCCGTTGGTGGTGCTAGTGTCACTGAAAGTAGTCTAACGCTCTCTCTGTTTTTGCAACTTCAATGCGGCGGCGCCCTCTTCGCTACAGACGGCCGAGAAGCACGGCGAGCGGGGAACTTCCTCGTTGTTGTTGTTTGCAGACTACTGTTGGGGCTAATAAATGATCAATTTCTAGGTCTTCTTTGTCAGATTTCAAGTACATCGCCGGAAATGCCGGAATTAATCGATTTTTCCGTAATAAAGCGCCCAAGAAGAAGAGTAAGAGATAAAGTTTATTCTCAATTGACGTTGTAGTTCGTAACTCATAATTTCTTTTTCCTGTTTGGACAGATAACGAAAATTTGTATCCCAATGGCATGAAGAAGATTCCGAAAAAGAATGAGCAGAAGTCGGAGTCCAAAGCTTCGTGTTGAAATAGTTTATGAATTAATTTTTGTGGAAGAAATTTCTTGACATAAAAGGTCAAACATCAAATATTATTCTTCAAGTAATTCGACATTTTTCTTTTGTCAAATAAAATATTCATGTTCATCGTTTCCATAGTCTCATTTGTCTCTATACACCTTTATCAATATGGGGAATTGAAAATATTATGATAATTTTGAAGAGAAGCTTTTGTGATTAGTTTTTCTAATTAAACTTATTCTATCTCTGAGGAAGGGAAGAAATCTGAGGATGAATGTAAAAAATGTATACAATCTGAATCAACTTATTTACAAGTTAATGCAATTTCACTTGTTCATCTGAAACAGAGAATAGCAAGACTTGGTTTTGAAATTGATTTTTATGTTTCAAATATTTCGTGTTCTTGATAAAATTGGAGAGAATTTATGATAGATTTTATTAATCTGAATAATGAAATTATAGTAAATAGCTAACGCTATTTATATCCATTGAATATAACTAATGGTCTAGGGTAGAAAGAAAAAAACGCTAGAACCGCTACACACTTTTATCAGAAATTTCGAATTATTTATTACATGCATGTATTTGATGTGGATTTCAGGCGTGCTACGTATGCACAACGGACCCGGTTCCGGTGGTCGGGATATTATTAGGAATTTATTTGAAAAGTTATGGTCGGATTTGTTATTATTTTTATATTGAGATGCGAATGTAAAATGTCGAAAATGTTGGAATGTTACATGGTATTTATCCTATATCTAATGAGCTGCAATTTCTAGCAGTACGCACCATCCACCCCATATTTCTGTCCATTACATTTTTTCCTAGTTATATATTCATTCATATTTTATTAAAAAGAATAAAGAGGTGATCATGGGATGCAGAGATAGTATATGGCCCATAAGACCATTGATAATTTATAAATTTGATCTAATATATTTGATTCATATTCTATTAAAATGAATGGAATTTGAAAATTCTTGATGATCAAGATAAAGTTATTCAATTAATCATGTATATTGTTAATTTTTAAAAATAAATGCTTTCTAAATAACATCATCAACAGTCTGCCCCTTGTAGTATATGTTTTTATATTAATTTTGTCATTGAAATAAGTAAGAACATAAATAGGATCAATCTATTCAGTTTCAAGCTATTTTTAATTTGGATCAATCAAGTTGTATATATATATATATATATATATATATATAGAGGATGGATCAAATAATCTGAGTTCGAGATAGTATGTAGACTCAATCTCATCCACTCATCTCATAAATCCTATGGTTGAGATTTTTTTATTTTAAGCTCATTTTCACGATTTCGCCACAAGAAGAGGTAGATTAGTAATTTGGTTTATTATGTAATACGTAAAATCAAATCATGCATGTAATTACACATAAAATTGCATACAATTGAACATAAAACTGCATACGGATGAATACAAAATTGCATGATTTTTTTTGTTATGTGATATAGAAAAACAAACCATGCATGTTTTAAACCAAAAACTGCATACTCATGAACACAGAACTGCATTATGTTAAACAAAAAAATGTATATTAGATTGATTTATTCCAAATCTATTCTCTCATTTAGATTGATTACTTTTAGCTTTATAATTCGAAAAAAAAACAAATGATCAACAAGAAAAGTGTTTGTGTATATTGGAGAATAGAGAAAGAGAGATATCGAGAATGAAAAACATATGAGTTTCTATTTTAAAGCATGCATGTTTGTGTTTCAGTAGTATGCATGTTATTTTTTAATAGTATGCATGTTTCTGTTTTGTAATATACATGTTTATGTAGTATTATGCATATGCAGGTTTATGTGCATTAGTATGCATATTCTTTGTTGGATCTTCATCTCGCCGTCTCCTACTCCGATTTATCTCATTCTCTGATTTTCGACGAACTCCACCATAAAACATAGCCTCCTTCTTCGGTTTTTGACGAACTTCGTCTTAAACACCACCATAGTCATCCTCCCTCTCGATCATTCAACTTTCTCTCAAAATCCTCTTTTTTTTTTTAATTTCAGGCAGCTACAACCACTGCCGAACCATTATTGTCATGAACGTCACAGCCGTGACCATCTCCACCGCACCATTGTTGTCACCTCGATCACATTCACCATGCCATCGTCGTCATCTATTTCTCTTTATTCTCCGTCGAACAAAAATAATTTGCAGCAAAGAAGAAGAAATAATTACTATCTTGCTCTTAAACGAAAATTAAAATAAAATAAATAAAAAACATCATGTCATGTGTCGCTTATCTAGGCTATCCACGTGAACACATTGTCTACCTGAGGACTGGATACTTCGGGAACCCAACTATATATATATATAGAGTGAGGTTCAAATAAGAACTAATTTTAACGTGAGAACTAAGAACTACGGAAATTTCACGAACAAAATGAATTTGTTATGAAAGTTAATGAATCTGTGGGAAAGTTATTGAATCCAAAATTCGAATTTTCACCGAGTTCGAATCCCACGAGAGGCTTAAAATTTTATTTTTTGGATTCAAGAACTTTCCCCATGGATTCATCAAGTTTCACACCGAATTCATCATTTTTGGTTCTCACGCTCTCACAATAAAAATGGTTTTACGTTAACCCTTCCCTATATATATATATATGGGATGAATCACGTGAGAATGCAAATATTGGTGAGAAATAAGAACGCAAGATTTAACGATAAAGTTGTTGCACTAAATGTATAAATTTGTTGCATCAAATTTAACATATAAAGTGTAGCACTTGATATAAAGTTGTTGCATAGAATTTGGTGCAACAAATTTATACATTTAGTGCAACAACTTTATACGTTAATTGTTGCATTCTTATTTCTCACAAATATTTGCATTCTCACGCGAACCATCCCATATATATATATATATATATATATATATATATATATATTAGGCTGGCATTAATGCAGTCGGTCGTTATCGTGTCGACACAATAATTACACGATAAGGCCAAACACGAACACTAACCGTTAAAGATCCGTCTCGACACTAACACGAAATATATTGATACGGACACGACACCTAACACGAATATGACACGATTTTTTCATGTTGACACGACACGATAACGATACCTATTACACTATTACCTAAACGATAAATTTAAATCAAAATTAGAAAATAAATAAATAAAAGAAATAAAACATATAATTAAATTAATATTAAATATATAAAAAATTATCGAATTATACGAAAACCATACATTTAACTAACACGAACACGAATGCAACATGAAAATTATCAGGTTATACTTAACACGATGATTTAAATTATCGTGTCCTTATCATGTCGACACGATACTGTAATACCCCGTACTCTTTGGAAGATTTTTTTTTTCTAATATATATATATATATTTATTTCGATTCGCACCCGGAGAAGTTTATAAAGAAATTTTAATAATATTTTTGGTTTTAACTAACATACAGATTAATTTAATACTTAAATATGGCATAATACTTATAAATTCCCTATCAAAGATAAGTTGATTCTCCTATTAGAATCAGTAAGATGGGTCTGATTTTCGTTTTCATTTTCGTATTGGACCTTATTATTGTCAAAGCCCAACTTATTTTAAATTCCTCTTCTGACTTCTGTTGCCGGATCCTCAAGATGTGAGGATATTTTTATTGTGAGCTATTTTTTTTTATTTTACGTCTAGTGGCTTTGCATCCTGCCACGATACCCCAAAGTCTCATTTCCAACCTTTATAACCCGTTCTTTTTCACCACCCTTTTTCCAAGGATCTGATTTCTCTCCCTCTCGGTAAAGAGTTAAACCATCACTTTCATTTATATTCTCTTTTCCATCCTTTTCACTAATACCTTGTCTGCTTGCTTTGCAGAAGGATAACGCGTCTTTCTCCTCCTTGAAAAGAAAACCAGCAACTATTCCAGTTTCAGTAAAAAGGTCTACCCTCTATCTCAATCAAACAACCCATCAAGTTTATGAACTCTGCATACATACACATACATAAGGAAAGACGAAAACAGAGGAAGAAGATCTTTTGAACATAATATTTTACTCTTATGCTTCATATCCTTACCTATTACAAACGAACAATTAAAAACAGCATACATCTCAGTTTTTTTTTCAACATAAGGATAACTGTAGGAATTTTATACAATGCAAAGTGCAAATAAGGAAACCTACTGCCAAATTACTGAATAAATCTATAAGAAGCAATACTCTGCCTAACAAGAGAAACAAAGGAAAAGAGAGAAGGATTTGATAATAAGAGATGGCGATTTCACATGAACATGCATAAGCTAGCTTTTTATTTATTTATTTATTTTTTAAGTTTTCTGTTACTGGGAAAAAGGGAAATCGATTAGAGCTTAAGGTAGAGCTCCTTTTTTTCTGAGAAATTGGGAGGGGGTTCCTTTCCCGTGAACTGTAAGAATAGAGAGAGGGAGAGTGTCGAGAAGGAGGGGGAGGGTATGTGTGAGAATGTGTTCTTTGTCAAAAACGTATGTGTACGTTCCCAGTGTGCGTGTGTGAGTTAAGAGAAAGAGGGTTGTCGGCAGCGGCAGAAGAGGGAAGGAGAGAAGGCGGCGGTGGCAGGCAGGAGGGAGGGCTGTCGGCGGCGCAGGAGAGGGGGAGGTCGGTGGCGGCGTTAGGCAGTGCCGCTGCTACACGTTCTGGTGAGAAGATAGAGAGAAATGTGAGGATTTTTCCTTTTGTGTTCTATCTCTAGAAGATGGATAGAAGAAGAAATGGAAAAATGGGGAAATGGGTCTGCAGAAGAAAGAGAGAGAAAGAGGCGAGAAGAGAGAGAGAGTGGGAGGGAGCTTTTTTTTTTTGTGTGTGTCTTCTGTCTTTGGAAAATGGGTAAAAGAATGAAATGGAAAATAGGGAAAGGTGTTACAGACGGCAAAATGAAAGGGAAAAATTTCATGTGGTCATTTCTCTTAGTTTGACTTTTTAGTTGTTTTTATTTTTATTTTTTTTTCTTGTTTGTTTGTTTGGTTTCCAGAACTTGATACAAGATAAATAGTAATACATACTTTTGGACAAAAAAAAAAGAATGATAACGAGAATCTGTTTTGGTTTAGGCTTTTTATTATTTTATTTTACTATTTTTTTCATCTAGCCTAAACCTTCTCATAAACTAGGATATCAGTTTAATTGTGTATTTGAATAATCTGCCCAATAACTTAACAGTGTCCAGTGATATTTTGTTTAATTAATTATTTTTACTATGATATTAATAATTAGTGGTAAAAATATCTCTCTAATAATAATAATAATTATTATTATCATTAATATAATATTAAGGATAATCTGGTGCAAAGAATCGAAAATTAGTAGTCCTTTACTTTAAGCTAAAGCTAGAACTGCAAAAATCCTTTTAAGATTAGTTAATCTTGTAGGCTCATTGACCGAGGGTTTAGCATTGCTTACTTGTGACGAGACTTCACGCTCATCGTAAAGACTCAACTTTGAGGTGGGCTTATTTTACAAAAGATTTTGAGTTACACGCTCGATATTTCTAAATGTGAATGTTTATCCAAGATAAATGTTTTGTTACGCCCGCTGCTTAATGCTCTTATATAACAATTGTGGCTCTTAGTCGGTCTAACACACTTACTAAGGGTTGTGCGCACGGCTCGAATCGTGGTGGTTTGATCTCCACTTGAAACGGCCAAATGAATGGCTTCATCTAATGAATGGTTTCACCGAATGAATGGTTTCACCCAGATCCGACGGTGGCTATGTTCCGGGATCGAGATCCGTTAAGTACCGCCCGGATCGAAAAGGAATGTATAATGATAAGAGTAAGTAGAGAGCGCGACACCGCGCCAAAAGAAAAATTGAATTGTTTTACATAACTTGGAAGTAGCTTTTAGTTTTGAAACCTTCTAAGTTATGTCGAGATATCGATGAACTGTTTTGATGATGCGAAATGTTTTAAAAGTTTATGCCCACCGAGTACATTAGTACTCCAAAAATATTTTCAAATGTTTTTCGGGTTTATTGCCGATCCGACAAGAGCCGAGGCGAATGTTCTACTCCATAATCTCGACTTCCGAATGATTAGCCATTATCTAGTCTTATAAATCTTTCAAAACATAAGACTATGTTATATTACCTAATGACATTCTATGTCGAGCTTGAACTCATAATTCTTCTTTTCTATTTATCTTGATGTCCTTTGTGGTTGTTATCAGAGTACGAAACTAAACTTTTTATCTTGGGACTAGCTTTATGTTATTATCTGAAATGGCATCACCTATTATTTTCCTTTCTCGAAATTAAGGTTTTGCCAAATTTTGGGATTTATTTCCCTATTTCTCCTGAATAAATAAGGCTTCCCGTCATTTCCCCGTGTTTCTATTTATTTGAGTTTTGGGTCGTGACAGATACGAACAGGATAAGGCTGAACACTAACCCATTAATTTCGTGCGTGTTCATGTCATGTTCTCGTGTCGGTCGAAAATTACCAACTCTAATATATATATATATATATATATATATATATATATATATATATATATATATAGGTTCAAATGAGAACCAATTTTATCCTAAAACTAAGAATCAAATAAATTTGCTATGAAAGTTGATGAATCCGTTGAGAAAGTTATCAATTATAAAATTTTAAATTTTTCACCTGGATTCGAATCCCATGAGGGGCGAAAATTCTAATTTTTTGAATTCAGTAACTTTCCTAGCGGCTTAATCAATTTTCACAATGAATTCATCATTTTTGGTTCTCACGATAAAAATGATTTCCACGTTAACCATATATATATAGTTAAGTTCAAATGAGAATCATTTTTATCCTAAAAACTAAGAACCAAATAAATTTATTATAAAAGTTGATGAATCCGTTGGATAAGTTACTGAATTTAAAAATTCGAAAATTTTCACCAGGGTTCGACTCACATGGGGACGAAAATTCCATTTTTTTCGATTCAGTAAATCTACCAGCAGATTCATCAAATTTCACCATGAATTCATCATTTTTTGGTTCTCACAATAAAAGTAGTTCTCATGTTAACCCTCCTATATATATATATATAGAGTTTGGTTCAAATAAGAACCATTTTTATCCTAAAACCCAAGAACCAAATGAATTAGTTATGAAAGTTGATGAATCCGTTGAGAAAATTAATGAATTCAAAATTCGTAAATTTTCACCCGGTTCGAATCCCATGAGGGACGAAAATTCTATTTTAGGATTCAAGAATTTTCCCACCGATTCATCAACTTTCACCGTGAATTCATCCGTTTTGGTTCTCACGCTCACAATAAAAATGGTTCTCACGCTAACCCTCCCATATATATAGAGTGGATCAATGAGAATCATCTTTTGCGATCTCAGAACTGATGCATAAGACGTTGAAGATGACGCATTAAGTATAAAGTTAGATAACGAAAACTTTCTAAAATTATTTTGTTGTTCAACAATTTTAGAAAGTTTTCTATACACAACTTTATACCGCTTTTACGATCATCTTTAACGCCTTACGATTGTTCTCAAGTTCTCAAAAATATGTAGCTCACCTGATCCAACCCCTATATATATATATATATATATATATATATATATAGAACCCTAAACCTAAATATTGAATTTTCAACCTAGCCTGTCGGGATCAGAAAGATTACGAATAATTTTTACAATGTATAAATTTCCTTTGTAACCATTTTCTTATAATAAAAAGTAAATCATGCTTTGAATCGTGGTGTAGCGCACCAGATGAGGGCCTATTAGTCGTCAAAACAAATAAAGTGTATACTGTAAATTAAAATTTTCACGCAAAACTCTAATCTCTCAAAAACATGATAAAATTGATACAAGTTGAAAACATTGTGATAAATTTTAAAGCTTGAAGTATAATAGATAAAATTGGAATAGAATTAATTATAGTACTAAAGATTAAGATAGATTTTATCATTAAAAAAGAAAGTCTTGACTAAATAGTAATTAGAGATATTAATATGTCGAGAGGCACCAAGAGCAATTCTCCTTTCCAACTTAGCTTCTTTAACAACTGAAGCCGACATAGCCTACGATGATAAAGTTAGTTTCCAGCTTTTTTTTTATGTCACATCATCTTTTAAAAATTTACATACTTCTTTTTATATTTCTCTTTACTAATATATCTATAATATCAATTTTTATATGGAACTTCCTATATATATATATATATATATATAACTATATCTATATGACTATTTTGTGATCAGAAAAAGGAGAAAAAAGAAGAAAGACTATTGTGGAATGCGAAAAAATTAAAAAGCCAACTTTTATTTTTAGAATTTGGTTTTGTAAAAAATGTGTAGTAATTAGTAAGCACATCTATAATGGTAATGAATTGGTTTTTCCAACTTTTTAAAAGAATAAAACTATCATTGAAAAAGTTGACTCTTAATTTTTTGTCACATTATTTACATTCCAATGATAAAGACTTATTAAGAATAAAAAAACCTACAACTGGAGGTATGCTAAAATTCATGTAGGAAAAAACTATTCTAAAAGAACTACGAATTCATATCTCCTCACGAAAAGAAAATTCCATTATTACAAAAAATCATTCAGACATACAATGTGCAGTTATTGAAGTAGACTCTGATTTTTTAAAGATAACAGAAATTTAGTGCGATTAGTTTTTTCATAAAAATAGAATGGTTGAATGGAAAATGATAGTTACTCGATGTCGGATTCATCTGATCTGCTTATGTTGATGCGGAAACGGCGATTCTTGCGCCACTCCGAATCAATGTGTAATTCCGGACAATCTCTAGACATTAAAGTTCTTAAATTAGGAAGGCGCTCCAATGCACTCCCAGCTTGCAGACTCCTTAACTTTTTGCAACTACTTAGATATATTACCCGTACTGATGAGAGGTTATCAAACCACTGGGGCAATTCTTCTACCCCTAAATTCTGTAACAGTAAGTGAGAAAGAGAAGTGAGATGTTGAATTGATGCAGGCACCCACTCCCAATTCTCCACCCCCTTCAAATCTAACGAAGTAAGTGAGTGGCAACATCCTTGCAATATGCCATCCACAGTCTCTTCAATGCCAACACAACTCTTCCTTGACCACTCCACACTAACATCTATGTTTAAGTCCCTCAACCTGCCTAAATCCCAACTCTCAACACTACCAGTAGCCATGAATTTAGGAACACCAAAAATGGTCAAACTTGTGAGACGAGCTGATTTTGCGAGGCAGTCAATTACCATAGGTAGATTCTCTAGGTTGCTTAATCCCTCGAGTGACAATATTTCGAGCGATGATTCTACCAATTGACGTGGCAATTCTATCAGCCCTCTGCACCTTTCAATCCTCAGCTCACGGAGGAATATTCCTTTTGATACTCGTCCTCCACTTGGAAACCCCACCGACTTCACATTTGGACAATCACGAATAGTCAAATATTCGAGAGAATTGAGGGTGTGCAGCCCACCTGGTAATTCTCTCAACACAGGTGATGCAGCGTGCGTGCGTGAAGCAGGGAAGAACATTTATCAAGACTCGTTGATTCAAAGAATACCGAGATGACGATAAGAGATAAATCTCGAATTTTATAAAATATCAAAAGCTGCCATGAAAATGAAGCAAAGGAGATTAAATACTAACCCTAATCTCCAAATACAGGAAATACCAAAAGGCCCAAAACAAAATTGAAATTGCAAAATAACCCCGAAAACACTAAAGCTGAATTTGACCTCTAAACCGCGAATTTGACCTCTACTTTTCGAACGTCGATTCCACCCAAAAACTAGGTTTTCCCAAATCGAGACTTTCCGAATTGCGGCAATTTTTCGGATGATCCGCGTTTATAAAATCGTCCGCAACTTGCGCCGCATCAACAGGGCATCCACTTATCACCAACCTAGAGAGATCCTGATTGTTATAGAACAACCAGTCTGGGAGACATTCCAATCCATCTAATTCTTTTACATTAAGCGACGTTAATTTATTGAATGAAGAACTTATGAACCTCACCTTCTTCAAGCCTTCCAAAGAAAGAGATTTGAGATTGGGCAACAAGTCTAGCGTCGGGATTTCCTCACATTCTAGGCACTTATCGAGTTGTAACTCTATCAAGTTCTTAAGTAGTACCCAAGAGCTTTGAGGCCCATCTCGTACTGCCATCTTCATAATCCATAATGGGAATCTCTTGCCTCCGAATCCAGAAATCCTTAGCTTCTTCAGATTTGCATTTGCATGAGGTTGGAGGCCTTCCAACACACTTTCATCATTTATTTCACCTTTCATACATGGATCCCATTCAAATTGCAAATCAAGTAAGTTTGGCTTCTGAAATATTTTTGCTTTCAGAGCCTCTTCCTTGTCACGCACCTTCTGAACATTATAAATAACTAGTTTTCCTTTGAGATTATTCAAACTTCCGAGCTCTTCAATTCGATAGCCCTTCTTGACGCCCACTCTAAACTGCATTAGTGTTTGGAGACAAGTTAATCTCCCAATCTCAGCAGGCAACTTTACATAGTCACAGCACAAAAGATGCCTTAAGTTAATCAAGTACTTCAACGTACTTGGCAGTTTACAATCCACCCTGTTGTATCTGCTCTTAACGTTTGCAAGTGATGGAGTTCACCAATCCAATCAGGCAATTTTCGAATTGATGTATTTGAAATATTAAGATTTCTCAAATGTATCAATTTTCTAATTGAATTGGGCAACTTTTTAACTTCATAACTCATAATTTTAAGAACATGCAGACATTCGAAGTTTGAGAAGATGGTACCCGAAACTTTCCCTTCACAGAATAACGTGCCCAAATGCTTTGCCACTTGTTTGGGGATCTTAGTTGATTCTTCGAGAGTCACGTATCGAACTGGGGTGCTGCAATCTGCATTATTAGAAGATCCTAAAACGGAATATGCCAGATCATGCACAAGATCGTGCATCACATAACTTTTCACATTTCCAAAACCATCTCTGCCTGCAACTAGCAATAAAGAGTTGTGTAGAAAAACATTTATAAACTTGTTGCCCACAAACTCCATCTCATTTCTTTCATCAGGTTGAAGAAACCCTTCTCCCATCCACACCTCAATCAGTTCTTGCTTCTTGATTTTCTCGCCTTTCGGGAAAATTGAACAATACGAGAAGCACTTCTTGAGTGATGATGAAGGCAAATGATCAAAGCTCAATTTCAGTATTTTTGAGATATTTTCACCTCCTTCACCATCTGAAAGCCACTTTTCATTGATGAAGCGCCACTCTTCTTCGGATTTACACCGAAGCACTCCCCCGACTACATTGGCAGCTAGCGGTAGACCCTGACATCTTTTCGCAATCTTTCTTCCAATAATCTCAAATCCTGGTGGGACTTCTCCATTTGCAAAAGATTTTGATTTGATTACGAACCAGCATTCTTCATCTGACAAGCCATTTAAGGGATGAATATGAAGTGGCCTCACAATTGAAGCAACATTTTGATTCCTGGTGGTGATAATGATGGCATTTCCATTGGTAGAAGTAACTCCGGACAAGGAATTCATGAAGCCTTCCCATTTCGGAAAATCTTCGTTCCAAACATCATCAAGAACAAGAAGATAGTTAGTTTTAGCTTGAAGAGCTTTGTGAAGCTTTTCCAGGATAGATTCCCTGCTCTCAACTCCATCAGTACTTTGTGGAGTCAGTTTTAAAAGGATTTTCTTGAAAAGAATGATTGGATCAAAAGTTTGAGAAACATGAACCCAAATATGTGATCCAAATCGAGCCTTGATATTTTCATGACTGAAGACTTTTCTAGTCAAGGTAGTTTTTCCCATTCCGCCCATTCCCACAATTGTAAGGATGGAGAATTGCTCCGGGATCTCGGTTAGCTTCTCAACTAATATTGGCACATCATCATCTCTTCCAATAAAAATTGGATCAAGAGTAAATGAATCAGTTTCATAGGAAACGTCAAGAGCAGCAGCAGGTGCATTCACAACTATGCTTTGAAGGCTGAGCTCGGTTGCCAGCTTGTTCAGAGACTCGAAAGCCTTGTTGATTTGTTTGATTCGTACAGCCGTATTTCGTGGACGTGCGATGTGATCAAATGATGAGAAACATGATAATACCTTATCCTTGGGTGTCTTCATTTTGTTGACTTTCTTGTGGAGAAGATGGTAGCTGAGTTCATCGAGAACATTACCAGCATCGGAAACCACAGATCCAAGCTTCCGCAACCAGATCTTGACAGCCTCTTCGTGGATGGACTTGGTATCGGCATCATTCAAGTAACCTTGAATGATGCTCAGATTCGTCTGCAGCTGTTGGGCATCTTCCTCCAGATCTCGTATTAGAGAGTACTCTTCATTGGAAACTTCAATCAGCTTCTGAACCAGAACTTCGATGGCTGCAGCAGATACACTTTCCATGATTTCGCTGTCTGTGTGAAGGAGTGTGAGAGAGCGAAAGAGAGAGTGCTTATGACCTTTTTCTTTCTTTCTTTCTTTTCTTTTTTTTCTTTTTCTGAATATGAATTCTTGCAAATTATAATCAATAGCTGGCAATCAATAGGGAAGTTGTGGATCTTTACACAGGATTATTTCAACTTATCTAGATAATATTAAAAAACCACAAAAATTCATGTATATTCATGATAATGTATGAGCCTCATATTTTTATATTTAAGGGATTGGACATTTATATACATGTTTTTATATGCTTTCGATCTCTATATATAGAAGATATGTAGTGCACAAATAAGAGCATCCGCATATAAGGACCGATATACGGGAGATTAACTCTTAAGAGAAAAGCTGATCAAAATTTAGGCAGAATGCGAAAAATCAGATGCCTTCTTGGGTTTTTTTTTTTTTTCAAATTGAGTCGCATGCTATATTTAGATTTGGGGATTTCTTTAGCAAAACAACTTGGTGATTCACCTGGGGAAACTACTTTTTGTGTTATTTATGGATCGAAATGACAACTTTCTGTTTACACCTCATTCTTCATTTATCAAATCGTCATGCTGTTATCAAGCGAGCCACAATAATTCTTTGACAAAAATTGACAAAGTGTAGTTAATTTCATGATAGTTCCTATATTTCTGTAATTCCCATCACTTTAGCTCATAGGTGAAGATCGTCCGAAAAAATTTATTATTATTATTATTATTATTATTATTATTATTATTATTATTATTATTATTATTATTATTATTATTATTATTATTTGTGTTTCTCCCACTTTTTATATATATATTATAATTTCGTCTGATCATATTTTTTTTCTAAATATAGAATATTAATGGCGTCCTATCAATCATAAAATACTAGCATCAATCCTGCTCATATCAGCCCTTTATTTACACTAAAATAAATTAATGCTGCTCAAATACCTCAAATTCCATCAGATAATGATCTAAAATGTCCAGCAAACCGACCAACTCTTCATTATCTCAAAGGCCACGCAATGTATACTTTCAATAGATTAAAAGAAAGAAATGAAGAGAAATAAATAAAAGAAAAGAACGTGTAATATCAACTTGTGAAGAGATGATGGGATGCATATTCGCTAGCGTTTTCATTTAATTATATATTTTAGAAACATTGCCATTTACTCACTAATATGATCAGACAAAATGAAATGGGTACTCGTTAGGCAATATATTCAATCCATTGAATAATGCTTTACGGCCATCGATGGGATATTGCCCAACCGCTGTTTCAATAAGCGGTCCACGTGAATTGACCGACCTACCATTACCGACCATACGGTTTGGCCCAAAGTTCTCAACACCTAAACCCTATTCAGATCAACCATATCCCATCGATATGGAAGGAGATATGGAGGAGATATCGGAGGATCGAGTCTATCTTCGCAGATCGGATCACACGCAGCGAGGATCCATAGAATCAGAGTGATACACAACATGTATAAATAGATGTTAGATGAAGGCGTAAGGGTTAGCAACTATTGAATACCAAGCTTTTAGATACATTCATTGTAATCGATATAGTGAAAGTATTGAGGAATCATACCTCCGGACGTAGATATTTTCTCGATCGAACCACGTAAAAGCCTCTTGTGTTATTTATCGTTTTCACAAATTCACACACAAGATTTATCATTGGCGCCGTCTGTGGGAAACATCTACAAAAAACTTCGTTTTCTACGCAAATGGCAAGGACTCGTGCAAATATTAGCGCCGACGGTGGTGCTGACAACGGACGATCTGAAGACCCGACCAAGCTATCACACGTCGGGGAAAAGAAGTCACGCCGATAGAACAATACACCCGAGGTTACATAGAGAACCTACCTATACACCCTCAGACCGCTTCCTATCGGAGAAGGAGAAGCCGACCTCAACGCGGTGAACAAGCGACTCACCAATCTCATGAGGTCCTCGGCGAGCCGTGTCTCGATTCCTCAATGCCCACACGGGCCAATTTCAAAGCTGAGCCAAAGGGCAAACGGACGGAACCTCAAGAACGCCGGTTTGGCAATCACGGGCGTCCGAGGTCGCTCACCTCTCCGAAATGACCAAGGACGTTCACCTCGGCGAGATAGCCGAGAGCATTCACTTCGGCGATATAGCCGAGAACGATCACCTCGGCATAATGCCCGAAGTCGATCACCTCGGCCAGTCGCCCATAACCATTCACCCCGGCGACATCCACGAAGTCGGTCACCTCGGTATTACTACCGAAGTCATTCACAAGACACGTCCGTGAGGCCGAACGGGACCGAAGAGAGGAAAGGCGAGTCGATCCTCATCAAAGAGACGATAGACGCCGTTGTTGGCCTCCCACCCTCCCGAGAGGATGGCAACGAACTCCCGGATTCGACCAAGATGGACGGATCATCTTCCCTTCTCGCGGAAACTCGATACACCGCCGCAGCGATATCGGGCACCCAACATCGCAGCCTTATGACGGCTCAGAGATCCTCGATTTCCTTTTCGCCATACTACAAACACGGCAATCGGGGATGGAAGATTTCACATGTGCAAAATCTTCCCGAGGCTCGGTCTCCAACGCCGCCGTTGGTTCACCCCACTCGCCGTAATAGCATACATAGCTTCAAAGATCTCATGGATCAATTCAGTGGCGCTTATCAAAAGACGCCACTCAAAGAACCTTCGTCCGACCGCCACCATCCGCCAGGACGAGACGAGACGATGTCCAACTTCGCCTCAAGGTTCATCAAGGAATCCTTAAGATCGATGAGAGCAACGACCTCTACATCATCAACGATTTAAAATGGGATCCGACCGCGCACTAAACAAAGAGATCACCAGGAGAAACCAAGACGGCGAGTAGCCTCCGAACTTGGTGGATAACTACGCCAAAGGGACGAGTCGGATCGTAAGAAGAGAGAGACATGGGACGAGCGTAAAACCGAGAAGAAGAGGCCGGATGATCGGGAAGGGCACCGATCGTCAAGTGCCTTCGACAGATCAAAAGGCCCAATGGAGTCTAGATTGGGACTTCGCCAAATCCGCAACAACTCTCATAGTCCGCTCAAGTCAAGGGCGGAGATATTCAACCCACACCGAGCTCTTCCCAAAACCACCTCCCATGAAAGGAGGATCCAAGAAAAAGTCGAAGGACAAGTATTGCGACTACCACCAGGGGTATGGTCACGATACTGACGAATGCAGAAGTTTGGGCTCGGATATAGACGAGCTCGTTAAAAAAGGGGCGCTTAAGAAATACCTCGACCGCACCACGAGCGAGTCGGGAAACAAGAAGCGCAGGGGAAAGAACGGAGGTGGAAACAGTTGTGGGCCGACCTCGAAGACGACGCACCCTGACGATGACGAGGACGACGGTCCCAACGCGATGGAGCAAGTCACGCCATCACAGATCACCTATAGGTACGACGAGGTCGTTATTAAAACTCAAGCTCAAGACCGATCCCGAGGAGCCAAAAACAAACGACTTCGTAACGATGAGAGCATCATGTTTTCCAACGACGACCCGGTACCCAAGATCATGCCCATCAAGATACTATTACCATACAAGTAGTGGTGGGCAATAAAAACGTCCACAGGGTCTACATCGACATCGGTGCCTCTGTCAGCATCATCTTCCAGAGTTGCTTAGACGAACTCGAGGTCGAGGGGATTCAAATTCATCCAGCATCATCTAAACTACAGAGCTTCACTCAGGAGGCGATACAACCAGAAGGTATCATCACCCTTCCGATCACCGAAGGACGTGCCCCCAGGTCGGTTACCAAAGCCATACAATTCTTCCTGGTCAAGGCTCCCTCTCCGTATAACATCATCCTCGGAAGAGATTGGATGTTTAATTCAATCTGATTTTAACCCTCTCCCGATGATCTATCTTGGATGTTTAATTCACCATACATTGATTATATCCCTAACATGCACCTATATAATTAATTGCAACACGTAGGGTTTTCTCGTGTTTACCGCGAATCATCTGGGATGAATGGATCAAGACTCGTGCTTTGATCTTCCGATCGTATCCCGCTTGCCTAAACTCCAATGCCGAGCGAGGACAATCTATGGAGAGTGCTATAGAAAATCACCCTCTTTCTTCTCTACAATTTTCAAAATTCTCACCAATGAACTACGGTAATTCTAAAATATAGAATGATGATTAGCCTTGATTTTCTCTCACCTTATATTTATAATGCACTTCCAAATCCTATCTAGATAAGATTTATGCATATCTAATAAATATAATAATATCCTTAGGATAGAGAGGATCAAGTCGAGTCCTAGTAGGACTCAGAGAGAGAGGCGAATTCCACCTTAGCTACAGCCTGGACGGGCCACCAGGATCAAATGCAAGGAATAAAGATGGGCATCAAATAAATTAATTATCTTATGTTCATTGAACATAAATTAATTTATAAACATTCATTCACGCCACTAGAGAATAAATGTCGACTTACCCATTTATTGTCAAGTTGAGTCGGGCTTGCACTTAGACATTACGAATCCCCGTATTTAAGATATCAGACGTCCATTAATTATTTACTGCTCGATCGCTTAAAATAATTAATATCTTTAATTCCTTAAGTAGTACCACTCAACCTTATTATTGTACTTGAGATAACTCAACCTGCAGGGTTTAGTACAATAAACCTTTGAGCTCCTTATGTAGGGAAAACGATGTTAACCCTCGCCCGAGGATCCATCTTGGGTGTTTAATTCACCATACATTGATTATAAACCCAGCATGCGTCTATATAATTAAAGTGCAACACGTTGGGGTTTTCGTGTTTACCTTTGGATCCGCCGAGGTGGATCGAACGGGATGAACGGATTGAACGGTCGAGACTCGTGCTTTGACCTTCCGGATCGTATCCTGATACCCAAACTCCAACGCCGAGTGAGGACGAGCTATGGAGAATGCACCAAAATCACCCTTTCTCTCACCCAAACTCTCGAAAATTTTCTCTCAATTAATTGAGATGGCGAAAATCTTGCTTGTAATATGTGAGCATTAGCCAGACATTATCTCATACCTTATATTTATAATGCACTACCTTAATCCTATATGGAATATTACCATAATCCTATATGGAATATTACCATACTCTTAGGATTATTTCCATACTCTTAGATTATTTCCATACTCTCAAGATTATTACCATAATCTTATATGGAAAGGATCTATGCATATACCATAAATATAATTATATCCATGTGGATAAAGAGAATAAAATCTTGCCAATTGAGCAATAGGGGAACCGATTTTCCTCAAGTACTACGGGTCTGACGGGCCACCTGTGGATCAAATGCAAGGAATAAAGATGGGCCTCAAATAAATTAATTATCTTATGTTCACCCGTAACATAAATTAATTTATAAACATTCGATCATGCCACTAGAGAAAGAATGTCGACTTACCCCTTTATTATCGAAGTTGAGTCGGCTTGCACTTAGACATTACGAATCCTCAGATTTAAGATATCGAACGTCCATTAATCATTTATAGCAATCGATCGCTAAAACGACATAACTTTATTTCCTAAGTAGTACCACTCAACCTTATTATTGTACTTGAGCTAACTCAACCGCAGGTTTAGTACAATAAACCTTGAGCTCCTTAAGGGACGCCATCATCCTAAACGGATACGGTGACTGACATGATAACTAGCGTGACATACAAGATCGCCACCACCCAAGATGCGAGAATCTTGGTTAGAACATATAACCCTCACTTATAACAAGTCAAAGTGATGGTCAAGAACTCATACTCACCTAATACCTTATCGAGGTTTAGATCATCGAAGTCACCGAGATCTTGGTTCTTCACGACGGCCGAAAGAAGAACTCATCTCACCGTGATCCTTCAATACGCCGTAGACGCATCAAAGATAGACAAGCAACTAAGTCAAGTCACTTATCTATACCGCAGCCTAAACCGACAACTCGTCCTTAAGTCGCCTCACCGTGAAACTTTTATATCTCATTAAGCTCGACCAATCATACGACTTCGTGATCTTCACACATCGTATGATCTAACTTATATATGAGATAAGGGACACAGATATATGCAATCAAGTATTCAAAAAGATAGGAGATTGTAATAGTGGTAACAGAAACATTGTATACAAGCTCAACCAAACGCTTTCAAGATACAAACCAACAATCTCCCACTTATACTAAAGCAAACTTTAGTATACAATGTGTCTTTCTACTAGCTATTACAAACAACCATCACTTTGCTTCTCCCACTTATACAAAAGTTTCCTTTCTTAGTGGGTGCCATCAAGCGCAATCCAAGTCCTCTAACGTGTCCATCGTAGACTTTTATGCAGCTCTTCGTGAATGGATCCGCTAGATTTTCCGTCAGATCAATCTTTTCAATCAAGACGCCACTCGCCTAACGATTTCTCGATGACATGGTACTTTCTCTCTATGTGTTTAGTCGCCTTGTGGGTCCGTGGTTCCTTCGAGTTTGCCATCGCACCGAGTTATCACAAGAAACTATGATACTTGGGCAAACCAGTACCACATCTAGATCCATGAGGTAGTTCTTGAACCATACAGCCTCCTTAGAAGCCTCCGAGCGGCTACATATTCGGCTTCCATGGTAGAGTCCGCAATGCATCGCCGCTTGCACTCCGCCAGATACGGCTCCACCTCCCAAGGTAAACACATAGCCCGAGGTCGACTTTTTCTCATCACGGTCACTGGAAACCGAGTCTCAGATAACCCAAAGGCATTAGACTATTTGCATGGTAACCAGCCTATAATCTCGAGTCCTTTTCGTGTACTTGAGTATATGCTTATCGCAGTCCAATGAGCTCGTCTGTGGTTAGATCGATATCAGCTACTATGCCTACCGTGATAGCGTATATCGGGTCTCGTGCATAGCATTGCGACATAAGACTTCCTACGGCGGAAGCGTAAGGAACTTGTCTCATTTCTCTATCTCCTTTGTAAATATAGGTGATCTGCGTTTAGATAAAGGAACGCCATGTCCGAAAGGTAGCAATCCTTTCTTGGCGGTCGCATACTAAAACTAGTAATTACAAGATCAATGTAAGACGCCCGAGATAAGCTCAATATTTTCTTCTTGCGATCTCGGTAAACCTCGATCCCAAGAATGTACGCGCATCTCCTAAGTCTTTCATTTGAAACCGATCGGATAGCCAACTCTTTACGCCTCGATAATGACTTCACGTTGTTGCCAACTAGAAGGATGTCATCTACATAAAGTGCAAGAAATACCACATCACCGTTGACATCTAACCGATACACACAACTCTCGCTAGGCAACCGGGTAAATCCATGACTTTACTACCTCGTCAAAGCGTAAGTTCCATGATCGGAGGTTCGCTAAGTCCATAAATGGACTCTTAAGCTTCCATACTAGATGCTCTTCACCCTTTACCACATAACCTTCGTGTTGTCGCATATAGATGTCTCTACCTTCCTCAAGGTAACCGCTAGAAAAGCGGTTTTAACATCCATTTGCCAAACCTCTAGTTCAACTGGGCTGCTATGGCTAGAAGAATTCGATGGACTTGAGCATTGCTACAAAGTAAAAGGTCTCATCGAAATCGATGCCCTCAACTGAGTGTACCTTTTGCCACAAGCTCGGCTTTAAAAGTCGAAACCTCTCCATCGGAATCTCTTCCTCTCAGATATCCACTTACTACCTATGGCTTCCTTGCCATCCGGTAGAGGTGTCTTTTCATATACATCCATAGCCGTTATGGACTCCATTTCTAAGTCCATACGGTGTGCCGCGATCTTGCATCAATATCTCAGACGCCTCCTTGTATGTCCATGGGTCGATTATTGCATGTTGTCTCGGGACCAAACCAAGATTCACCCACGAACATAAATCGCTCGGGTCGACGAACAACCCTCCCACCACGACGAGGTTCTACAGCACAATGGCAACGGTGGGTGCAGACACTTGTGGTTCTCTAACTTGCACAACTTGTCGTGTAGGTACCACTCAGACGGTCAGTATCTCCAGTGGAACTCGAACCACTTCAATTTCTTGAAGTATCTGGTGTCGATCCTCCCACTAGACTCGACATCTCGCACCTTCGCCTAATCGGTGGTGGAATACGATCATCTTCTAATTCAAGAATGATTTCAACTTTGACTTATGATTTTCATGTAGTCCTCTTCTAAGAATCGAGCATTAGTGCTAATAATGACCTTCCGATCCTTAGACTATAGAATAAACCACCTTCGCTCCTCTAGATAGCCAATAAAACCTTGCGTCGGATCTAGCCTCCAACTTGTCACCTTCTTGTTCAAAGACACGGCCGGATCGCCCATATCCTTATGTGGCTTAAACCGGGCTTGCGCCCAAACCACAACTCGAAGGGTCTTTTCGACCGACTGACGGTACTAGATTTAGCAAGTATGCCGCCTCTCAAGGCATACCCCGTAATCTAAATAGGCAATGTAGCATAACTCATCATAGATCTAACCATTTCTAAAAGAGTCCTATTTCTTCGCCTCCGACACACCATTTTGTCAGGTGTGCCCGGTGAAGGCGCCGATGTAATCCCACACTTCACTAGATAGTCCATAAACTCGTTATCGAGGTATTCGCCACCGCGATCAGACCGCATGACTTGATACTCTTACCCAGCTTCGCCTCCACTTCCGCCTTAAACTCTTTGAATTTCTCAAAGCATTCGGACTTGCGGTGAAGCGGTATATGTATCCGCACCTTGAGTAATCATCAATGAAAGTGACAAAATACTGCATTCTCCACGAGCTTGTGTGGACATCGGTCCACACGTGTCGAATGGACTAACTCCAACATTTCTTTGGCTCTATAACCCTTCGCTTTGGTCTGGTCGACATCTTACCTTCTATACAGATTCGCAGATCGAACGAGTAACCGTGAGATCACCCAACGCCCATTCTTAGCCGCTTTGGATCCTATTTAGATTGATGTGACCTAATCTAAGATGCCGAGAAAAGTAGAG
Source organism: Salvia rosmarinus (assembly GCA_036937905.1). Taxonomy (NCBI): domain Eukaryota; kingdom Viridiplantae; phylum Streptophyta; class Magnoliopsida; order Lamiales; family Lamiaceae; genus Salvia; species Salvia rosmarinus. Next base: position 156,806 of record JAODLM010000378.1, read on the forward strand.
TCATCTTGCAAGAAAACTTTCTTTTTAGGGTTTGATGAAGATGCAACATAGTTATAGGTATTATGTTTTGCGTAAATAGTATAAAGCTTAATTATATAAAGTGCCAACACGTATAACTTCGTCATTTCTTATGATAGAAACACCACTATCAAAAATAATGTAATATCCATTAGTAAATAATTTCAAACAAACAAGGTTCCACCGAAAATCCGCACATATAAAACGCCTTTCAAAACTAAAACTGTTGTCCCAAAACATAAAGAAACATCTCCAACTGCAACAGCTTCGACTTTCGCTGCCTATGGAGATCGTTATCTCGCCATCAAACAGCTCCCTTGTCCGCAGAACCCTCGCAAGGTGTAACAACATGATCGGCCATACCAGATCTACTACCCAAGAATGGGTAGAACAAGTCGCTAAACATGTTTCCGCCACTAAAGCAAACGGCGCACTCGAGCCTTGAGCATAGGGCACTTGGCCTCCAACGCCTGCCTACCGCACTGAAGCACTTGCCTTCTCCTTCGCTTCTTCAAGCCTCGGTGGCAACCATGTTCTTGTTCCCATTACTCCCACTATTTGCCTCGCCTCTACCACCTTTCGCACCCTTTTCTATTTCCATTTTGCGATGAAAATTTTGGGCCCTTAGATGTGCTAGCAAGAGCATGTGCTCTTTTCCCATAACTCCTTCCGCAAAGAACGAGATCATTAAGCAACCGACTAAGTGTAAACTCGGTCTTGCTCATGATCGCATTCACGCCGAAAGTTCTCAAAAGACTTGGGCGTGTATTGAGGATGATATCGACCGGCACGCCGTCAATACCTCCTCCCAACCGATCAAGACTATCCATGAGACGAGTCATGGGAGACATGTTCATGGACCGAACTACCTTCTTCCATCTTACACGCCAAGATTTCTCTCATTGTGTGGAAGCGATCGTCCGATCCGATCGCCCAAACTTACTCTCGAGACTCGACCAAATGTCGGTCAAGGCTCACCATCGATCGATGTTTGCTGCAAGCCTTTGGACATCGTAGTCATCATATAGCATTTAGCCATATTGTTCGACTTATTCCAAAGTCCGCTTGACTCGCCGCTCATTAGTCGACGGCAAGAAGGGCATCGGTTTAGGAGTAGTGAGAACAAACATGTGTTCTTCAAATGATAAGAACATATTCCATGTTTCGCTTCCACTCGATAAAATTTGGACCGATAACGGATTTTGTGCGAGCATATTGATAATCGGCGAAGAGACATATCTCGAAACGATAATGTAAACACATAAGCATACGATCGCAAATAATTCGTAATAATAATATTGTAACCTTTGATAAAACAATATTAATTGAAACCTCCAATCGCCCAAGGAATTCCACACGCAGCCACGCTGTGGACGCTACACATGAACCCCCACCGCACTAAAATATACCTTTAGTCGCTTAATTTCAATCCATGTCAACTTATCCTTACGACAAATGAAATTAATGATCGACCTACTAGACCACATCACTATCGCAAGAAGGACTTCATGGAAGTTGTACTGAGGTGATGTCTAAGCATTGACCACAATTTTAACAACAGAGAATGAATTCTTAGAATTGGTATACCACTCGGACCATACCGCCCAATTCAAATTCTTTTGTTATCTCATTTTATATCTATCTCTAGAGAACTTATGAAAATCGCACATGCAGTTGCACGCGTGTGGATCGCCACACATGAAACTCCCACTTCTCAATAGATTTAAAATGTTTTATTTAGAAATCTCATCTAACAAACTTATGATAAACAAGGCAAGCAAGCCACGTGTGATCGCCACTCACAAGTCGCCTCACTTTGTTTAGAGATCAAAAGTGGAGGTCTTGACATTTTAATTTGAAAAATTAATTTGTCGGGTTGCTTGCTTAGTCTTTTTATTCAAAAGGTTTGTCCATGCGATCACGTAATCCTAGCATGCTTTTCTATAGAACTCAACATGTAAAACATGCTCGCAGTAATTCTAAAATATGCTTGATAAAACGCGATAAACCTAGCATGCTTACTATGCGCATCCAATTACGTAAAACACTTAAAGGTTTGTCAACGTAATATAAACATACATAGCATGCTATCGCATAATTTAAACATCCACGACATGCATATGAACGATAAAAATAAAATAAAACGCTCATCGCGCCAATCGTGAAACCGCGACATATAAATCTAATCTATTACATAGATTTACAAAGTATGTAATTTAAACTAAAACGGGCCTCGCGGCACCCGCACGGACCGGATTCAACACTGGGCCTCGCGCACAGGCACGGGCCGGAAAATCTGAAAACGGTCCGGGCCGGTCGCCCTAAATGTGCCGGGCGGCGCTAGGGCAAGCCCACCGCGCCCGTACCGCCTGCCGCCTGTTCCTCGCGGGCTGCCTCGCGGTCGCTAAGGCGATCACACCCATCGAGCACGCTGCGCGGCCTTCCCCGAGCGCCGAACGCTCGCCGAGAGATCGCCGCCGCCCGCCGAAACCGCGATCATGAAGTTCGCCGCTGGCGCTGGTCGCCGCGCCAACGCCGCCTGCCGCTCGCTAGCTCGCCGCCGCTGCTTCGCGCCGCCCTCGCGATCGCCGCCGCGTGGCGCCAGGGTCTCGCGGCGCGAACGCACGCCCGCCGCCGCCGCCGCGATCGCGACTTCGCGATCGCGAGGCTTGCTCGCGAGATACCGCCCGTGGACCGCCGAAGCTACCGTTTTTCCCGCTGCTTCGTTCTTCGCTCTTCGCTTCGTTCTTCTTTTTACGCACAAGATTTACATAATAAAATCTAATCTAACCACGGATTTTCTCGTGGTGTAAAACAAAACCAACAAAACAAACGAGCCACGATGAACGACAAATCCATAATTATAAAACGCACGTAATAATCAAACGTGAATTAATCCAACAGAGCCAAGATTCGATCCCGTGCTCGATACCAATTGTAGGAAAACGATGTTAACCCTCGCCCGAGGATCCATCTTGGGTGTTTAATTCACCATACATTGATTATAAACCCAGCATGCGCCTATATAATTAAAGTGCAACACGTTGGGGTTTTCGTGTTTACCTTTCGATCCGCCGAGGTGGATCGAACGGATGAACGGATTGAACGGTCGAGACTCGTGCTTTGACCTTCCGGATCGTATCCCGGATACCCAAACTCCAACGCCGAGTGAGGACGAGCTATGGAGAATGCACCAAAATCACCCTTTCTCTCACCCAAACTCTCGAAAATTTTCTCTCAATTAATCGAGATGGCGAAAATCTTGCTTGTAATATGTGAGCATTAGCTCAGACATTATCTCATACCTTATATTTATAATGCACTACCTTAATCCTATATGGAATATTACCATAATCCTATATGGAATATTACCATAATCCTATATGGAATATTACCATACTCTTAGATTATTTCCATACTTCAGATTATTTCATACTCTCAAGATTATTACCATAATCTTATATGGAAAGGATCTATGCATATACCATAAATATAATTATATCCATGTGGATAAAGAGAATAAAATCTCGCCAATCGAGCAATAGGGGAACCGATTTTCCTCGTTACGGGCCCGACGGGCCACCAGGATCAAATGCAAGGAATAAAGATGGGCCTCAAATAAATTAATTATCTTATGTTCACCGTAACATAAATTAATTTATAAACATTCGATCATGCCACTAGAGAAAGAATGTTGACTTACCCTTTATTACCGAAGTTGAGTCGGGCTTGCACTTAGACATTACGAATCCTCGTATTTAAGATATCGAACGTCCATTAATCATTTATAGCAATCAATCGCTTAAAACGACATAACTTTATTTCTTAAGTAGTACCACTCAACCTTATTATTGTACTTGAGCTAACTCAACCCGCAGGTTTAGTACAATAAACCTTGAGCTCCTTAAGGGACGCCATCATCCTAAACGGATACGGTGACTCGACATGATAACTAGCGTGACATACAAGATCGCCACCACCCAAGATGCGAGAATTGGTTAGAACATATAACCCTCACTCATAACAAGTCAAAGTGATGGTCAAGAACTCATACTCACCTAATACCTTATCGAGGTTTAGATCATCGTAAGTCACCGAGATCTTGGTTCTTCACGACGGTCGAAGAAGAACTCATCTCATCGTGATCCTTCAATACGCCGAGACGCATCAAAGATAGACAAGCAACCAAGTCAAGTCACTTATCTATACGCAGCCTAAACCGACAACTCGTCCTTAAGTCGCCTCACTGTGAAACTTTTATATCTCATTAAGCTTGACCAATCATACGGACTTCGTGATCTTCTACACACCGTATGATCTAACTTATATATGAGATAAGGGACACGATATATGCAATCAAGTATTCAAAACAGATAGGAGATTGTAATAGTGGTAATCAGAAACATTGTATACAAGCTCAACCAAACCGCTTTCAAGATACAAATCCAACACCTTAAGGGGACGTCATCATCCTAAACGAATACGGTGACCCGAATAATGTGTAACTAGCATGACATACAAGACCGCCACCACCCAAGATGCAGAGAATCTTGGTTATCTCATGTAACCCTCACCCATAGCAAGTCAAAGTGATGGTCAGCAGCTCATACTCACCTAATACCTTATCGAGATTTAGATCAACGTAAGTCTCCGAGATCTAGGTTCTTCACGACGGTCGGATAGAAGAACTCATCTCATTGTGATCCATCAATACGTCAAAGACGTACCAGTATAGATAAGCAACCAAGTCAAGTCACTTCTTATCTACACCGCAGCCTATACCGACAACTCGTCCTCAAGTTGTCTCAGCTGTGATACTATTTATAACTCACTAAGCTTGACCAATCATACAGACTTCTGTGATCTACAATACACTGTATGATCTAACTTATATATGAGATAAAAGGACATACATATGCAATCAAGTAAACAATTCAGATAGGAGATTGTAATAGTGGTAACAGAAACATTGATACAAGCTCAACCAAAACCGCCCAAGATACAACCAACAACCACCTCACCATCAAGATACCCACCCCGGCTGGAGTATTGAGTATCCAGGGTGATCAAGCAGCGGAAAAAAGAATGCATGAGGATCTCAGCCCAAGATGAGGCCTTACCTCAGGCCTAGCAATTACAGAACCCTCCTCAGAAGTTGTCACCCCGGGATGATCTGACTAACGACCTCCAATTATATGACGACGATCCCTCCAAGGTCGTCAAGGTCGGCACCCAGGGTCCCACTGACATTCGACAACATGTTATGCAACTTCTGAGGGAATACAGGGACGTGTTTAGGTGGTCACCACTCGACATGACAGGAGTGTCGCCCGAGCTCATCACTCATCGACTCAACATCGATCCGGCTACCAAACCAGTTCGACAAAAGAAAAGGGCATTTGCGGCAGAGCGTAGCAAGGTGATAGGGGACGAAGTGACCCAACTCCAGGAAGCCAAGATCCTGTTCGAGGTCAAGTACCCAACCTAGATGGCTAATCCTGTCATAGTTCGAAAGCTAGGAGGGGGTGGCGCATGTGTGTCGACTATACCGACCTGAATAAACACTGCCCAAAGGACTGTTACCCCCTCCCCGATATTGATAAAAAGGAGGAGGCATTGGTGGGCCATGAGATCTTCAGTTTCCTGGATCTATATAAGGGATACCATCAAGTCTTGATTGTAGGGGAAACGTATGTTAACCCTCGCCCCGAGGATCCATCTTGGGTGTTTAATTCACCATACATTGATTATAAACCTAGCATGCGTCTATATAATTAAATCACAACACGTTAGGGTTTTCACGTGTTTACCTTTGGATCTGAAGAGGTCGATGGAACGAGATGAACGGATCGAACGGATCGGACTCGTGCTTTGACCTTCTGGACTGTATCCCGGTTGCCCAATCTCCAACGTCGAGTGAGGACGATCTATGGAGAATGCTTCCGAAAATCACCCAAAGCTCTCTCAAAAAACTCGAAAATCTCTCCTATATTTTCTTAGGAATTTCAAAATTGTATGTGATTAATGAGCATTAACTCAGACTTTATCTCATACCTTATATTTATAATGCACTACCTTAATCCTATATGGAATATTACCATAATCCTATATGGAATATTACCATAATCTTAGGATTATTTCCATACTCGTGATTATTTCCATACTCTCGTGATTATTTCCATAATCTTATATGGAAAGGATCTATGCATATACCATAAATATAATTATATCCTGGGATAAAGAGAATAAAATCTTTCCTTTGAGAGCACATAGGGGACCGATTTTTCAGAAGCTATGGTCCGACGGGCCGGCCTGTGGATCAAATGCAAGGAATAAAGATGGGCCTCAAATAAATTAATTATCTTATGTTCATCCCGTAACATAAATTAATTTATAAACATTCGATCATGCCACTAGAGAAAGAATGTCGACTTACCCTTTATTACCGGGTTGAGTCGGGCTTGCACTTAGACATTACGAATCCCAGATTTAAGATATCGAACGTCCATTAATCATTTATAGCAATCGACCGCTAAAACGACACAACTTCATTTCTTAAGTAGTACCACTCAACCTTATTATTGTACTTGAGCTAACTCAACCCGCAGGTTTAGTACAATAAACCTTTGAGCTCCTTAAGGGACGCCATCATCCTAAACGGATACGGTGACTGACACAGATAACTAGCGTGACATACAAGACCGCCACCACCCAATATGCGGAGAATCTGGTTAGAACATATAACCTCACTCATAACAAGTCAAAGTGATGGTCAAGAACTCATACTCACCTAATACCTTATCGAGGTTTAGATCATCGTAAGTCACCGAGATCTCGGTTCTTCACGACGGCCGAAGAAGAACTCATCTCACCGTGATCCTTCAATACGTCAGAGACGCATCAAAGATAGACAAGCAACTAAGTCAAGTCACTTTATCTATATCGCAGCCTCAAACCGACAACTCGTCCTTAAGTCGCCTTAGTTGTGAAACTTTTATATCTCATTAAGCTTGACCAATCATACGCACTTCGTGATCTTTACACACCGTATGATCTAACTTATATATGAGATAAGGGACACAAATATATGCAATCAAGTATTCAAATCGATAGAGATTGTAATAGTGGTAATGTGAACATTGTATACAAGCTCAACCAAACCGCTTTCAAGATACAAATCCAACATTGATGAAAGCAATGAAGATTGTAGGACCGAAAATCTTATAGTATTAAGTTGAGCCTAATTAAGTATAATAAGGGGCTTAGAAACTATTTAATTTATAAGAATTTTCGATTATTTCTTAATTGAGGAATATGAGATTGAAAACTTAGAGAATTCTTAGAAATGAGTTTTATTATGATTAAATATGAGAAATATGATTATTAATGTGTGTTAGAATGAAAAATGTTATTAAATAGAAATTGTGCCATGAAATGCATTAAATATTTTATATGGCAATTTTCTTACAAAATGAGATGAATTATGGTTCAAGCTATTAATTTGCTTGAATAAATTTATTTTACTAATATTTAGTGATAAAAGAATTATTTTATATGATTTTAGAAATTTTAGAAGCATGATTATAATTAGTTGAACTTTTACATATGAAAGAATTTAAATTGTGCTATATGAATTTAATTTCAATTATGGATATAAATTGTTTTAGATTTTATTAATTATTAGAAATATAGTTCTAATAATTAAAATATACTAAGGTATAACCTTAGTAAAATTTGAGGTGAAATTATAAATTTATGGAAATTTGTGTCTAATGTAAATGAAATTAAGATAAAATGTGCATGAAATGTAAATACACATTCTAGAATTTTCAAAACAACATAAGATCATCTTCCACACTATTTTTCATCACATTTTCAGCACACACACACACAAGCACACACTAAATTTTAATTTTCAATTTTAATCCATATTTAAGTGGGAAATTGGTGGAAAATCACTTCAAGTAAGGTAATTCCTTTATTTAAGCAAAGTTTTCATGATTTAAATTGAAGAATATGATGTTTTAAATACTTAAAATTTTTGAAAATTATGGGATAAATTTAAGGTTGATTTGTTTAATTTTTGTTATGTTTATTGATTTAATTACGCTTATGAAGTATTAATAACATGTTCTATGGATTTAATTCATTCATTTCCTAAAGTTGATGAATTAAAGTGTTGTTCTTGAACCCTAAATTTTGGTATGTGAAGAATATGTTGTGCTTTAGTTAAATTAAGTTCAAATATATGTTTAGGAATAGAAATAAGCATCATATAATCAAGGAAATGAAAAATTAAATCATGTATGCTTAATCTTGAAATTTTTGAAAATAATGAGTTGTAGGAACTTAAGGATTTTGATTTTATTTGAACCATTTGATATGATATTTGGGATCTAGAGTATAAATAATGTATAGTATGAATTTATAGGAATTTAATATATACATATATATAAAAACCGAAAATTTAAAGAAAAAGGGCAAGGAAGAAACTTGATGTTCTTGATTTTATTTGATTAATTTGATATCATTTTTGATATGTATAGTATAATAATGCATAATATGAATTTATAAGAATTTAATGCATGTATATGAATAAAACCCTAAATTTCGAAAATGAAGGGGAATGATTGAACTTTGATTTCTTGATTTTAATTGATGTATTTGATATGATATTTGAAATCTATGATAAAAATAATGCTTAAGTTGAATTTATAAGAATTTATGGACATGAAGTGTGAAAATTAGAAAATAAAAGTTTAGTATAAAGTATGATTTTATGTGATTAATTTGGGTAAGATTTGAATGGACTATGAATTAGTGATCATTGATGCTAAATGAGTATAATTATGAAATATTTGATGTTAAATGGAATTTAGAGTGTAAAACTCTTGGAATTTTCTATAAGTGTAGTTGAAGAGCATTAGCCGATTAAAGTGTAAATGAATAAGTTTAACCTTGTTTTAAGTTCCTAAATGCATATTTAAATATATGGTGATGATATTGAGGAGTTTGGGATGAAATTTGATGAGTTTGGATTACTTGGGCTACTCATATTATAAATGTTACTCTGCCGAAATTTCGGTAGAAATTTTATTAATAAGACATTAAAAGGAATTAAATAATAGAATTATGATAAACAAGTGAAATGTGGTTGCTTGATGTTGTTTAACTTTGTTCATAGCATATTATATAGTATTTAATAATTATATTATTATGGAATAAGTTATAAAGTAATGAAATAAGTTTAATCTAATTCTAGATTAGTTAAAACTAAGATTTAACGATAATATGTTTCAATGAAAAAGGAAGGTTACTAAATTCTATAATAATTTTATGTTATAAGGATCAAGTGAGGCATGGAAGGACGAAAGAACTAACAATTGGGAAAAGTTGAGTAAAAGGGTACTAATATCCTATCCAGTGGGCATTTCTTAACTATGTTTTAACGAGCCAATAATTGTTTATTCTCAAAATGAAAGTGCATGTTTTATAAATGAGTTGACTTGCCTATTTTAGCATATGCATTATGCCCATCTACGAGATCATAGACGACGCCGGGCCAGGCCGGATAAACCCTAGTACGAGTCGTAGGTACACAAGAGTGATCGGGAGCCTTCGGACCGATCACGGTATTGAGAGGAGGCCTATCTCGATACCTAGAAAGAAGCTTAGATATGGTATCCGTGAGCGGAGCCTACGGACCGACACGGAAAGATTGCCGCATAGCATGAGATAGAATGATAAGAAGCATGCATCATGAAATGTTTTATATGTGAAAAGTTAGCACAAGTTATTTTACTAAAACCCCGTGTTAGAAAAATAAGTGGCAAGTCAATTATGCTTACGGTAGTACCCATCGAGTACTTTTCTATGCTTATGCCCGCATATGTTTTCCTATATGCAGTTAAGCGAGGAGATTGCAGCAGAAAGGACACTGAGCTAGGACTTTTGATCTTGTATATATATTTTGTCATGCCCGAGAATTTTGTCTCCATACACAATTCTCAGCCACCCTATCTATTGTGCATACTCTGAATTGTTAATGTTGATATTGCCATGATACTATCAAACTTGAATGTCTTTGAATCTGGTATATTTTGATATGTATAAATATGTTGATTGTTGATGATGACCTTGTTGGAGGCTGGGGAATTGATTCTGTTGATTATTGATATTCGTTGGTATTTTGGGCTATCCTATTTCCAAACGAAACTCTGACGAAATTTTTATAAAACCTTGCTAACCTTAACATTTGAGTTATCCCTATTGAGAAATCATGATTCAAATCGTCACATAGTCATAGCTTGTCTATTTAATTGACTAGTTAATTAGGTAATTAATGATAATTACTTGATTAATTAGTTAATTAAGTAGGCGGGTCGTGACAAAGATGCTCCAAAAACGGCATTCATCACTGACTTCGGTGTCTTTGCATACCGAAAAATATCTTTTGGATTAAAAAACGCCGGAGCTACCTACCAACAAATGGTGGACGTAATATTCAAAGACCACATAGGAAAGATCGTCGAGGTCTACGTTGACGACATCGTGGTCAAAAGCAAAAAGGTGGAAAGTTGTGCCGAGGATCTCAGAACTATCCTCCAACTCCTCAGGTCGGTCAACCTCAAGCTCAACCATCAAAAGTGCACGTTCATGGTAAAGACGGGGAAATTCTTGGGATGTTGGGTTTCTCAACAAGGGTTGAAGGCTAATCCCACTAAGGTGAAAACGATACTTGACATGCAAGTGCCAAAAACAATTCGTGAAATCCTTAAACTCACCGGATGCTTAGCCGCCCTCAGTAGGTTCCTATCTCGAGCTGCCGAGAAACAACTCCCTTTCTTCAAAATCTTGAGGAGAGCCTGGGACTCGCCACGGGAGGAAGAGCATCATACCACCTTTGCACAACCAAAGGAGTACCTCACCGACCGCCCACCGTCTCGCCCCAAAGGAGAGCGAACCCTTCCTTATATCTAGCCGCCGGATGAGGCCATCAGCAGCATCGTGCGAGATGAGTTCGGACGACAACTTCCCATTTACTTCATCACCGAGCCTCAAAGGACCGAGACTAGGTACACCACCAAAAAATAGTTGGCACCGGTGAACGCCAAGCGACGCCTCGACCTTATTTTCAAGCCCATTCCATCCAAGCATTAACCGGCTTACCCTCGAGGCAAGTCTTTTCAAAACTTGAGTCGCCGTGACGATCGCTAATGGTCATTGGAGCTCGGCGAGCATGATATCTTATACCCCCGACCGCCATAAAGCGGGCAAGCTCGCCGATTTCGGAAGCCTAGTTATCGAGGTCCATCCTACCAACAGGTCACTCCGACCTTCGCCTACAACGGACGAACCCGCCTCAACCTACCTAACGGTCATGGCAAATGTACGTGACTGAGCCACATGCAAAACAGTAGAGTGGAAGGCATCTTGCTCGCCCGAAAAACAAGAAGAACTCTATGCACTTTGCCTCCTTCCCGACCACAAACAACGAGGTGGAATATGAAGCATCGATCTCGTGAACTGGCCTCGCAAAAGAATTGAAAGTGAAAAATCAGATCTTTGAGATTCCTGTGGTTGTAAACCGTGTCTTAGGAAAATACGAGGCCAAAGAGGAGAGGATAAAGCAATACCTTCGTAAAGCTAAAAGAAATGCTAACCCTTTTAAGATTACACACCACCGAATCCCGCTGAGGTGAGAATAGCAGAGCCGACGTCCTCAAGAAATTAGCCTCGCCATCAACAAATCCACCAAGAGAGGAAGTTCAATCCAGTATCGAAGAGCCCCACATCGCCATCACGCAGACCGAACCGAACTCGACGACCCTATACGGCCACCTAGAAGAATGCGACTACACACGATCGCTCAAAGCCAAAAATGATGGTCAAGTCCCGAGATACCTTATTCATGAAGGAACTCTATAGGAAATCCTATCTCCAACCCCTCCCGAGATGCCTGGGCCGTAAGAGGCGGACTATGTACTTAAAGAAATTCATACGGGTCTGTGGAAGCCACATCGATCACGAGCTCTCTCAAAGAAAACATCGAGGTCTCGATATTATCGCCCACCCTCATCCCGGATTCGCCGAGCTCGTCAAGAAGTGTCCGGCGCCAACTTCACGCCACACAAAAAGCTACCTCAAACCGACCTCAAGAGCTCACAAAGTCCATGGCCTTTTTATGCAGGGAAATCGACATCGCTGGTCCCTTCGACCGAGCACCGTGACGCTTTCTGTATTTGGTTGTAGCCATAGATCACTTCACCGTGGGTCGAAGCTTGGGATGGCAATGGACCGGATTTGGACCGGATCGCCAGTCCGCATCCGCATCCGTAATTTTTGCTTGGGTCCCATCCGTCCAGATCCACCGGGTCCAAAAAATTAGATCCGCACCTGCATCCATAAAATCCATTGCGGTCCGTGGTCCGCACCGGATCCATATATTTCTCTTCTAAAATAAATCCTAAATCAAATATAATTCACAAGAACACCGTAATAATAATAATATTAATCTAAATACATATAACGCTATAATAATTATTTCAAAATTCTACAATCATCACTATACAAGAAGATGTTAGTTATAAATTTACTTTTGCTTTCATGACAATAAATAATATCGCAATAGTAATAGAAGAAGAGTATACATATTTTAGCAAATAAACCATTCATATACAAAATTTCCTCAATTACAAGGTACAAATTTCTAATATTATTAACATACTATCCAATTTTGTAACCTAGTTTATCTAACTCGACTAGAAAGAAAAATAATATAATACACTTATAAATATAAATAAAAATTATATATAAATATATATTATATGGATCCATGGATCGATCTGGACCGGATCCGATCTCGAATCGAGATCCGCATCCGATCCGGATTTTAAAAGAATGGTCCGGATCCGTCCGCATCCGCCGGATCTTATTTTTCAAGATCCCGATCCTCGAAAACGGATTCGATTCATGATCCGACCGGGTCCGAGATCCACCGCCATCCTTGGTCAAGCCGAGCCTCTTCAAACCTCACAAGCAAAAGGATTCGTAACTTTGTTCGAAGAATATAGTTTGCCGCTTCGCATACCACATGTCTTCGATCTCGCATAACCGCACCCGCTCATCGACAAAATTTCAAAGAATGCGTGAAGAGCTCCAGATCAAGCAACAGCTTCACCTCGGTTGCACACCCACAAAGCGAACGGTCACGATCAAGTGATGAATCGCACGATCGCACAAGGATTGAAAAGAGGCTAGATCGAGCTAAAAGGATTGGGTTGAAAATCTCCCTCAAGTCCTCGGGTCATACGTAATCCACACCTCGGACTTCTCACTTTATAAACACCCTTCGCACTAGTTCTATGGTACCGAGGTTTATACCACCGAGATCGCGCCCGAGCCCAAGAACTCTTAACTTTGCCGAGCATGGCAACGGCGAGAACCTCGCGAGCCATCTTGATGCTGGAGGAAAGGCATGAACTCGCTTTCATCAATGAAGCCAAGTACAAATGCCAAGTAGCAAAGTACTACAAGAAGAGGCGAAAGCCTCCACACTCCACGCTGGCGACCTCATCCTATGGAACAATGAAGCTAGTAAAGCCGAGCGCTTAATAAGTTGGATCCAACACGGGGCGCCCATACGCATCCACGAGGACCTCGGTAAAGCGGGCCTATAAGCTTGCTCACCTATCCGTACACTTATCCCCGAACCTGCATATTACTCACCCGGCGAGGTACTTTATATAACTTTTATTTCACGTCGGCATTATGTTAGCCCTCTTCTATTTTTCCACTTTGCATAAAGCATAAATACATTTACTAAAACCAAGTTCTACACTTCTACACACAGCCTAAATACATTTATGAATAAAAATCAAGTTCTAAGCTATATACATATCACTGGTTTCCGAGCTGCACCGCCAAGACTCACTAAAGCTACACCACTCAAACAAAATCCTCGGGTTGGCATGTGAATCCCTGGACGAACTCCTGCCTTCCACCCATTCGACGAGGTCGGCATCATCACCACCTACCCGAGGCTCTTCGAACGGCCGCGCCAGTGCCCCGACCGAAGCAGATGCCTGGGCCAAGGCCCACTCACCGCCTTTCGATCTCGCCATCCACGCTAGGGCCACGACCTCGCCCCGACCGACATCCTTCCTCTCCGAACTCCTCAAGATGGAACCCGACCACTAAAATGACCTTGCTGCCATATCCTGGACCCATCGCAGTACGACCTCAAGTGGTCAAGATACCGCCACCGCTTCAACTTCTTCAACCTCACATCGGCCGGATCCCATCGCGTGGCTCGAGGCATACGTGTTGGATTTGTATCTCAGCAGCTTTGTTGAGCTTGTATACAATGTTTCCTCTTACCACTATTACAATCTCCTATCCGAATTCAATACTTGATCTGCATATATCTCGTGTCCCTTATCTCATATATGTTAGATCATACAAAGGTGTAGAAGATCATGATAAGTCTCGTATGATTGGTCAAGCTTAATGAGATATAAAAAGTTTCACAAATGAGACGACTTGAGGACGAAAGTTGCTCAGATAAAGTGCATGCATAGATGATATGCAGTGACTTGACTTAGTTACTTGTCTATGCTGGTACGCTCTCGACGTATCAATGATCACGATTGAGACGTGTTCTTCTTTCCCGACCGTCGAAAGAACCAAGATCTCTCATGACTTACGCACGATCTAAACCCCGATAAGGTATTAGGTGAGTATGAGTTGTCGACCATCACTGACTTGTTACGGGTAGAGGTTGATGTTCTAACCCAAGATTCTCCGCATCTTGGGTGGTGGCGGTCAGATGTCACGCTAGTTATCCAGACGAGTCACCAGATCCGCTAGACGATGACGCCCCTTACGAGTTTCAAAAGGTTTATCAGACTAAACTCGCAGTCGAGTTAGCTCAAGCACAATAATAAGGTCGAGTACTACTTATGAATTATAGATATTAATTATTTTAAGCACGATTGTTATAAATAATTAACGGACGCTCGATATCTTAAATACGGGATTCAGAATGTTCAAGTGCAAGTCCGATTCAACTTCTAATAAAGTGGTAAGTCAAGATTTATTCTCTAGTGGCATTTAATAAATGTTTATAAATTAATTTATGTTCTCAACAACATAAGATAATTAATTATTTGAGGCCCATCTTTATTCCTTGCATTTGATCCCTGGTCGCCCATCCAGCCCAAGCTCCCGGGATGAAATCCATGGCGCCTATCCCCCAAGGCAAGGATTTGATTCTCTTTATCCTATAAGGATATTATATATATGGGATATGCATGGATCCTTTCCTTACGGGATTATGGTAATGCATTATAAATATAAGGTAAGAGATAATCGCGTTAATCCACAAATTAGAGAGCATTATTTTCATCCATCTTCATAGTGAGATTCTCGAAAATTAGCTGTGGTTTGAGGGTGATTTCTTGTAGCATTCTCCATAGATCGCCCTCACTCGACGCTGGAGATTGGGCAACCGGATACAGCCCAAGGTCAAAGCACCCAGTCCGATCCGCTCGATCCATTCATCTCGCTCCATCGACCTCTTCGCATCCAAAGTGTAAACACGAAACCCCCGCGTGTTGCAATTAATTATATAGACGCATGCCAGGATTATAATCAATGTACGGTGAATTAAATATCCAAGATAGATCCTGGGCAGGCTGACATATGTCATCCCTACGAATTGGTACGTGAGTTCGGGATCGTAATTCGACCGCTGGATTAATTCACGCTGATTATTACGCGCTTAATTAATTGTGGATCCGTCGCTCATCGTGGCTCGCTTTTTGTTTTTGTTGGGTTTTGTTTTCACCACGAGAAAATCCGTGGTTAGATTAGATTTTTTTAAATCTTATCCGTAAAAGAAGAACGAAGACGAAAGCACGAAAACGAGACGATCGAAGATTCACGGGAGAACCGACGCACGGCAGCCCCTCTGCGCTGCGCGCAGGCCCTCTGCGGCATCGCGACAAAGGCAGGGCGGGCAGGAAGGCGATGCATGATGCTTCGGCTACCGAAGCGGCGTGTTCGACAAACCTCGCCGGACGCTGGGCGTTAGCCTTCAACGCCCATTTACGCATCGCGGTACGCGGGCATCGGCGGGCGCCGCGGGCAAAGGCTATATCGCTGAAACCTCAACGAGGTCTCGACGGGCGCTGGCCGCACAATAGACAAGCAGGCGCGTCATGGGTCAAGGCAGCAGCGCGTTTCTACAATGGCCGTCACGGCCGCCATGCTGCCAGAACCTCAAAGCGAAGCTTTCGGTGGTGGCACCACGACGCGAAGCGAGGCGCCGCGATCTTCGCCATGAGGCGCTGATCCGCCATGAGGCCCCACAAGGCCAAGGCCCTCGGCCGAGATTCGCCGCTATGAAACCTCAAAGTTGTCGAGTTTTTTCTCTACAGTTTGTACGACAATGAATGGTGTTCGGCACAGACGGCTGCGCGCTTACACAAGCCTTC